>JACCGJ010010532.1:0-47651 GCA_013407085.1 Atriophallophorus winterbourni | reverse complement strand
CTCCGTTTAATAAGGGAAATTAATATACAGTAGGTAAGAAAAAATTATCAATGTCAAATAGAAATAAAATTTCATTCAAATTATGTCAAGATTTACGAATGGCAAGGATGCAAGAAACAATGGAGAATAGAAATGGAAGGTAATTATGGAAAAAGTGGTGCGAATTGTAATGATGTTGTCATGGAAAATTAATAAATAAATTATATATGAATAACTTCATGTTTTTACGGAAAGTTTGAATAAGAAGATTGAGAGGAACGTAAATCCAACGAAATAAGAAAATCTAAGAAATTGTGAGGGATGAGAGAGGGTGTGGCTAATAGCAGGGAGTAGGCAGTAGGGTGCTGTGCTCCAATACACTTGTAGAATTGTCGACCAATCGAACCAAAACGTGTTTACCAGCCGGATTTTCGTTATCTGCAGGAGAATGAATCGCATACGGAACAAATCCCGGGCGGATAGATTTCGAGCCAATTACAGTGATGGTTCGTTTTTCGAAGACACTGGAATATAATGAAAGATTTTCTCTTCACCAGCACGGTGAGAGGTCATCAAAGTAAAATAGTACATCATTTAAGAAATAAGAATGTACATTTAAAAAAACATAATGTTTTATTAGTTTTATTAGTTTTTTTTACGTTTTTTTCATTTTTTGGTAGATTTTTAATATTTTGCACGTTAAGATAAAAAATGAGACATTTCTAGGCCTCATGAGAAATAAAAGACAGTTATACACATAATGGTGCATAGAAAATGTTATCGAAGACAATGCTGAGATTAATTTGTGTGAAAGCATTTCTAGGGTCAGGCAACCTTACACTTGAATGGCCAGTTATCCAGAGAATACTATCTGACCTAATTATATAATAATAATAATAATAATAATAATAATATTAATAATAATAATAATAATAATAATAATAATAATAATAATGTATATTCTTGGATATCTAAGGCATGTAATACATGATCAGTTTATCAAAATTGGAACAGCAAAAGAAAAAAAATATAACGGTGCAAATGACCGAAGTGAGCGGGATTTTTAAACATTTTTTTCCGTTCAATAATGGAAACGAATATACAGAAAGTAAGAAAATAAATCTTCATGTCTAATAACAATAAGATTTCAGTTAAATTTTGTCAGAAGTTACGAATTGCAAGGATGGGAAAACATGGAGAACATAAATGGAAGGTAATTATGGAAAATGTGAAGTGAATTGTAATAAATTGTCATAAAAAAATTGATAAATAAATTATATATGTATCAATTTATGTTTTTTACGGAGAGATTGGTTGAGAGGATGGAAAAGTGAACATAAATCCATCAGAATAAGAAAATCTCAGAAATTCTAGGGGATAAAAGAGGGTGTGGTTAAAAGCATGGGAGTAGGGTACGCTGTGTACTCTGTAGTAGACCAATACTCTTGAAGAATTGTCGACGATTCGAGCCAAAATGTGTTCACCAGCTGGTTAAGGATATGGTTATATGGTAAAAATTATTATAAAACGCACGGTTACGATGAAGATGTGTAACAAGATATCTTAAGGTCCGGTAACTCGACACTTGAATGGCCAGTTATCCAGAGAATACCATGAGACATCATGATATACTAATATGTGGAGAAATATGTGAGATTAGAAACCTGTGATACCATGAGAGTATAGAATATCTAGAGAAGAGTTTATATTAAGGATTTGGGATAGTGAGTGAACGGTAAGAGTTTCTACAAGAGTTTTGAATTTTCCTGTAGATGTGCATATACGGAAAAGAAGAGGAAGAGAATTCCAAAGTTGTGCATATCTAATTAAGAAGAAGTTTCGTCTAACTTTAGCGCGAGACAAAGGGATATTCAATAGCCTTGTTCGATTACGCAGATCATATTGAATATAGTCGCGAAAGAGCATGCCAGACTGAAGCTTACCTCGCTGTTGAGTAATGATTCGGAAGAAAAGAAGCAGATTCAGACGAATTCTGCGTAGCCATAGTGGTTCGACACTCAGCAGATTACACCTTTCATGATAAGACATAGGGTTAGAATAACCCAAAGTTATTTTGGTGAAATTAAGTTGAAGTCTCTCTAAGAGAAAACAATCACGCCTCCCCATGTGGGAATATATGATATTACAATAATCAAGAATTGGCAGGAACTTCATTTTATATAGTGCAATTTTACTTTCACGTAAGAGGAATTTATGGTTGATTAAACCAAAGTTTTGTCGTGCTCTCGCGAGGAGATGTCTTGCTTGCTCAAAGAAAGTACAGAGAGGAGGAATACCTAAATCCGAGATCCCTAACTTCTGCAGAAGGAGTTATGGTTGAGCCATTTAATGTAAGTGTGTCACAGGGGATTAAGCAGCGTAATCACATGTGGTGTGTCTTAGGAGCCGGAAATTCTAATCCCCATTGTGCGCCCCAGCTTGATAGAGATGCAAGATCAGTGTTAAGAGATATCAGAGTTTGTGACATTTCATTAGATGGAAATGATAGGACGACTTTTATGTCATCAGCGAAGATAAAGAGTTTAGAGTGGTTCACAACACTTTGCAGATCATTAACATAAATGAGAAAAAGAAGGGGGCCTAGAACACTGCCCTGAATTACGCCACTTGGAATAGGCTGATTAGGTGAAGTAACTCCGTTAACGCTAACTGAAAAGGTGCGATCAGACAGAAAAGAATGAAACCAACTCAATAAAGGCCCATGAATACCTAAATATGATAACTTCAAAAGGAGTAGCGTATGTGGAACCCGATCGAAAGCCTTGCTTATGTCTAGGAATACAATAATCACTGATAATCCTTGGTCTAGTGAACTGGTTATGTGATCTTAATATTCTAACTGGCAGGTTGCACAAGATTTTTGGTTTAAGAAACCATGTTGGACTGGGGAGAACGCATCTGGGCTAAGGTAGTCCAACAAAGATTTCTTAATTTACTTTTCAAATAACCTAGAGAGAATAGGAGTGTGATTAATAGGGCGATAATTCGTAACGAGGTTCGAATTACCAGATTTTAAACGAGGGATAATAACCGAGTGTTTCCAATGAGTTGGAAAGATTCCGGATTTGAGAGAAATATTAAAAAGATTTAATAAGAGTAAGGGAAAATCTTCACTGCTGTTGTGTAGGATGGCTGATATAAAACCTACACCATCGGGCTTGTAAGAAATTTCAATTCGACGGGAAATATCTTTTATTTCTTTTAAAGTTAAAGTAAAGGAGTCAATAGTATTAAAGGGAACGTTATTGTTTGCCGGTGGATGGTAAATGTTATTATTAAATGAGCTGCTGAAGAATGAAGAGAAAGCCTGACTTATTGTGGGCGGGTCAGTAGTGACTACATCCTTATTGTCTTTTTGATAAATAATTGAAGAGATGTCACGTTTTAATGAGATACATCTATTCTTCGTAAGACAATTCAAAGACTTAGTCTTTGAGTTACTGCTTAAAGCCTTTCTTTCTTGACGCTCTAGGAGGCGAATTTTAATGCCTGGGAGAGAGTTACATAGCTCATGTCGGCGTATAACAGAGAAGAAGTCAAACTTATGATTCGCAGAAGCAGAGAGACGAGCAATCTTTTTTCGAGAAGGGTTATAGGGTTATGTTTACTTCTTTTAATATGAGAGGTAGACGAACTCTGAAGGCATGCTAAGAGGTTATCATGGAAAATCGAAGAAATACGATTAAAGTCTGAAGAAAGAAAAATTCAGTCCAGTCGTTGTCTCTGAGAAGATTCGAAAACTTAGTCCAGTTGATATAAATTTTCTCATCATTGTGAATATATGCCGGCTTCCGAAAAAGGCGCAGAACGCAAGTGACCATATTGTGGTCGCAACCGGGCAATGGAGCTAAAATTTCAACGTTGCTGGGATCAGTACCTAGAGTGAAGATCAAGTCTAAAATGCTGGACAGTCTTGTAGGCTTACTCACAGATTGTGTGAAACCTAAAAGATTAATCGTTTTAGCGAATGCTGAAAATCTATTCGAAATGTGGGGGTATTTCCAGCTGATGCATGGCATATTGAAATCCCCAGCAATAATTTTATTGCTGAAAGGGGGATTGATGCCTCAGTGAACACATTTATAAGCTTATCAATAGTGAGTGTGGAAGGAGATGTTGGGTTATAGATGCACCCTATGAGAGCATCAAGAGAGGGTATGGTGATCCAAATTGAGTCATCTAGATCTTCTAACATATGAGAACTGTATATTCTGCCGGAAAACTGTATTAACATAAATGAGAATACCACCACCACGGGTGTGGGTGCGGTCCTTACGAAACATGAAATAGTTGGCTAGTTCAAGTGAAACGTTGGGAATGTCATGAGATGTCCACGTCTCTGTGATAAGAACTATTTCGTACGGGTTTGAGATCAAGAAATGTTGAAGGGTAGGAAGCTTAGAGATAATCGACCGTGCATTAAATAATAGAAGATTAATTTTAGGATACTTAACATGTGTAACCGGAAGTGATTTACATGAGTGGTCTAAAATTGATGGTGTTAATTTAAGTAAGGGTTTTGGTAATGAAGAGGAAAATTTTGCTGAGGAAAATTTTGCATCGGTATATACCTGGTTTGAAAAGGGTCTAGGTAGGTATTAAACGGGTTCCCGTTCATGAAGGGACGCTGATCTAGGGTACCTGACGCGTATTGAAGTGGAAAATGGTAGGGTCTTGAAGAAGGATAGTGAGGACGTGAATGCTGAGGAGAGAAAGGACTATGGGAAGGAATAATTCGGCCAAATGGGTCAGATGTGACCGGGAATTGTCTATGGACGGGGTGATAAGTGTATAAACCATGGGGTGGTTTATATTCATCAAAGTTTCGCTTGGCCCTATGCATACTATTGATGTGTGGTCCACCTCGAAGTAGTGGCGAATTTGCCTTGAATACAGGGAGCACGAGTTTTTTAGTAGATTTACCTGACGATCGAGCTGCGGGGCGTACATCTGCAACGACCGTTTTAATAGTGGTGAGATTGCATTCATGGGCAGGAGTTGTGTTATCAATGTTTAAATTAGGTTTAGCTATAAAGGGGATGCTACCTGAAGTTGGTATATCATCAGAAGCTGAGTCTCGGGGTATAGATGTTGATGTGGAATTATCAACGACAATATCCAGGTCTATTAAATTGGGGATAACTGTTGAGGGTTTTACTACGTTGAAACGCTTGGGAACGCATTTGCGTTGTAAGGGTGTGTTGTCTGGCTTGATCAACACATTTAAAAATTGAGGCAGAGATTTTAAGACATGTTGATTATTAAGTATATGTAACGCATAATTTTCGTAAACACATTTTAATAATATCGGATCACAACTGCGGTTAGAAGGCTTTCTAAGCCTAATTACAGATGCTGATTCTAGAGGGAGGCCATAACGAGACATTACTATCTTTTTGAGGTCCACTAAAGGATATCTATCGCCTTCATTAAGAAGAATAATGTTTTTAGCACGGTTTCGACGCTGCTCAATCTATTTTCAAATCGCTGTTCTCTGATTTTGCTGTAAATTGTTAATCAATTTATCGCATTATATACACATCGTAACTATAATCAACATATTCTATTACGTTTTTGAAAATTTATATACATATTTATTGTTATTCAAATTTTTAAAAAAATCGAACTATGCCTAAAGTTTCATACCCCTGCATTTCAATTGAATGTGGTAAGAAGTTTGTGAAAGTCATAGCTTGTGATGTGTGCTACAGATGGGCGCATCCAAAATCCTCTAGCATACTTGCCAAGCATTATGAAACTTATTGTAAAAATAGTTACATGGAATGGCTATGTAGCGGATAAGACTAACGTTACGTTAATAAAAATTGCTATAAGTGTTGCTAATTAATGTAAGCGTATGAAATTATGTATAAATATATATAATCATATTTATGCAAGAGAATAAACTATGTCAACAACAGACTTACGAAATCCTTGTGTTGTCCACTCCGATTATTGCTAACAATGAATTTGACCCGTGTTATTTCTTCAGCGGCATAATTGCTCGTCGTAGATGGGACAAGCAGTGAATTACCGAAAAGGGAAGAAATATTCTAGGTCAGTAATCTGAAACAATTAATTAGTGGTTCGGCACCAGGCAAGTTATCAGACGTTCACGCTGTAGGAAGCTCACGTGTGTGTTCAGTTGATTTAAACAAAACGACACACGAAATCATGATGGAAAACGTTTATGAAAATAAACTTACTTATTAAGGAATTATATCAATTGGAAATAATTCCAACATAACTCCCCCCTAGAGCGGTGGCTGTTCAGCCATGCTCGACATCCATCTACGGTGTGTACCGACGGGGTCTTGCCACGGTAGGCCAGTGCGTGTGCGCGGGATGTCCGTGTCGTCGGCTGTCACCGCTGTCCGTGAATGCAGCGGGGTTTCCATCATGGGTTTTGTTGCTGGCGTGGACGGGGGTGAAATGCTCAAGTCCTTGCGCATCGGCTGCGTATCTGGAGTCGACAAAAAGTGAGACGAAGGAAAAGAAACAAAGGGGTCTGCCTGTGAAGGGATAGTCACAGTCGTAGGGGGTCCTCGGTCTGTATTCGATTCCATGTACGCGGGCTTCAATCGGTCGATGCTGACTGAATCCGGGCGTCCGTTGCGTTCAATGACGAAGTAATTGGCACTGCGGGAGATGACTTTGAATGGGCCGTCGTATGGTGCTTCGAAGGGGCCGTTTTACACGGTCTACGAGCGTGAAAACGTACGGGCACGACAGAAGATAATTGTCGACGTGACTTGTACGAGAAGTTACACGGGTAGGCGAAGCACATATTTCTCGCATGAAGGCGCGGAGCCGGGAGACATACGGAGCTGTTTCAATCGCAGTCAGGGGTGTGGAGTCCGTCAGCAGTTCGGCGGGGAGTCGCAGAGCAGTTCCGTAAACCATATCGGCTGATGTGCAGCCGATGTCCTCTTTTGCGGTATTGCAGATGCCGAGCAGAACCAGTGGCAGTTTGTCAACCCAGTATGCGCTGGATTCGGTGGCGACGAGCGCGGCCTTCAATTGACGATGGAATCGTTCAACGAGACCGTTTGCGGCTGGATGGTTAACCGTCGTCCGAAAATGTTCGCATCCCAGTAGACGATTCAGTTCTGCGAAGAGGTGGGACGTGGACTGGGCTCCGCGGTCTGTTGTGATCTGGGACGGGACACCGTAATTCGCGATCTAACCAGAGACGAAGGTGCGATTTACGGTTTCCGCAGATGTATCCACTATTGGGCACGCTTGGGGCCAACGTGTGAATCTATCGATGCACGTCAAAAGATGAGTGCACCCACGGGATGAGGGTAATGGTCCAACAAGATCAATATGTACATGCCGAAAGCGTCCATCTGGAAGTGGGAATTTTCCAGGGATAGAGCGGGTATGGCGATGTACCTTACTACGTTGGCAGGCAAGGCACTGTTGTGCCCAACAACGAATGTCGTTCCGCATGCCATGCCAAACATAGCGGTCTGTGATGAGTTTTGTGGTTGCGCGTTTGCTCGGGTGGGATATTCCGTGCAGGTGCTCGAAAATCCGTCGTCTGTAATCCTTTGGTACAAAAGGACGTGGATTTCCTGTCGATGTATCACAATGGATACGTATTCGACTGCCTTGCACTGGTAAGAGAGCAAACTGCAGGGAAGCTTCGGAAGTGATTTTTGAAAATTCCGGGTCGTCCTCTTGCAAGGCGGCGATTTCCTCTAAATCAATCTTCGCGATCTGAGAAATAGATACGCGAGATAGAGCATCTGCCTCGACGTTGCTGGGTCCCTCGATATACCTGACTTCAGTGGTGTACTGCGCGAGGTAGTCCAAGTTGCGAGTTTCCCGAGGCGAGTAGCGGTCGGCGGCAGCGCTGAAGGCGTGGATCAAGGGCTTGTGGTCCGTGTAGATGGTGACTTAACGTCCTTTTAGGATGTGTCGAAAGTGCTTTACTGCGAGGTACATCGCCAGTAGTTCTCGGCTGAAGGTAGAATACCTGGTTTGAGCCGGCTGCAGCTTTCGAGAAAAGAAGGAGAATGGTGCGTACTCGTCGTCAATGACTTGTTGTAGAAGGGCACCAACAGCAACTTGAGAAGCGTCTGTTTTGAGCACGAGCTTCACTTTGCTCTCCATGAAGAGATGAGCCAGCGAAGTGAGCGTGCTGAGGGATGCTTTGACTGATTGGAACTCGGCGATAGCTTCCGTTGTCATGTTGAACTTCTTTGGATTTCCCCGCAAAAGATCAGTTAAGGGCCTGCATTTGTCCGCGCATTTTGGTATGAATCTGTCGTAGAAGTTAATGAATCCAAGGAATTGACGTAGCTGGCAAAGAGACGTTGGAGTTGGATAGTCTTCAATCGATGAGATTTTCTGCGGAATGGCAGTGATTCCACGAGAATAGATTGTGTGTCTAAGGATTTCTAAGGCCGGTCGGCCGAATTGGCATTTGGCCGGGTTGATTACGACGTTGTATTCCTGAAGACGTTGAAAAACCAGTCGAAGGTGATCCATATGCTGCTAGTGGCTTTCACTAGCGACAAGAATATCATCGATGTACGTGAAGGTGGATGGTAGACCTCGCATGACTTGATCGATGAAGCGCTGGAAAGTTTGAGCGGCGTTTCTGAGTCCAAACGGCATGCGAAGGGATTCGTAGAGACCGAAAGGTGTAGTGACAGCAGTCTTCGGAACGTCGACGTCTGCTACTGGGATTTGATGATAGGCGCGCACAAGGTCGATTTTGAAAAAATCTTCTTGCCGCAGGCGCTCAGGAAGAAATCCTGGATGTGAGGTATGGGATACCTATCAGGCACTGTGAGCTTGTTGAGGCCTCTGTAGTCACCACATGGTCTCCAGTCGCCTGATTTTTTTAAAACCATATGTAGAGGCGATGACGATGGGCTATTAGAGGGTCTAATTATCCCAAGTTGTAGCAGTTGCTCGAACTCCGCTTTGGCAGCGGTGAGCTTGTCAGGGGACAATCGTCGCGGTCTTGCGTTAGTCGGCGGGCCGGTCGTGAGGATGTGGTGTGCAATCCCGTGTTGGATGTCTGGCGTGCAGCGCGATGGCTGGCTGATAGCCGGGTAGTCTCGAAGCAGCATTGCAAACTTGTCGTCTGGTAGAGCGAGTTTCAGTCCGATCGAATTGATCGATGTCGCTTTTCCTGTGACCCGTACTGCTGATTTGTGGTCCAACAGTTGTTTGCGCTGAACGTCGACTATTTGCCCGAACTCTGTTAAAAGGTCGGCTCCGATGGTCGGCTGACGAACGTCGGCGACGATGAATGTCCATGGGAGATTTCTGCCCAAACCAAGGTTTGGCAGGAGGAGACGCTGGCCATACGTTTTGATGTGTGTGCCGTTAGCCGCTTGTAGATTGACGCCAGTTGGGTCCATGGGGGTGCTTGCATTATGAGGTGGGATGACACTCACCTCCGCTCCTGTGTCAATTAGGAAACGTAGACCTGTTGGAGAATCATCAATGTAGAATAGGCGACTTACGGTGTGGCCAGCTGCAGCCGTCGCGATTACTGGCTGGCCTGCTCTTTTCCCGCTTTAGCTTGACTGGCGTCGGGGAAGGAACAGGGCTGCACACAGTGCCTGGCGTCAGCACCAAACTGTTTATGGTACTTGCAGAAACCTGTGTTGACAGCCTGACGCGAAGCGTTTGCGCGGTTGTTTTGGGGACGACGTTTTTGCTGTTGAGGTTTACGCTGTTGATACCTCGTCTGTATTGACAGTGCAAGACGTTCGATTGCGTCCTCGATTCGAGCGAAACGTTGGTCCGTTGGGGTTTGTGGCGTGTTTTCGGTCACCACATGTACTTGGGCTTTGCTTGTTTGACACTCATGTACCTTGTCGGCGACGAGTGCCAATTTCTCCAATGATGCTTCGCTTTCTTGTATGGCTACGAAAGACTTCGTGTGAGCAGGTAGGCACTTGATCCAAAAGTGCATTAGCACATCGTCACTGACATTGTTGCCGCCAGCGAGCGTGCGCATATGCCGCAACAGTTGCGAAGGTTTTCGATCGCCCAACTCCGTTATCTGGAGAAGTTGTTGCATGCGAGTTGCGTTGGACGTGCCGAAGCGTTGTAGAATGGCAGCCTTCAGTTTGTCGTAGGGATGGTCTAACGGTTTCGGATCCAAGACATCGAACACTTCGGATGCAACCTCCGTAGGAAGGTTGGCGGTGACCTTAGCGAACTTCATGTCTTGTGATTTGATGCGATAGCTCTCGAACTGAGCTTCGACCAAAACACACCACACTCTCGGGTTTGACATCCCGAAAGGGGGCAATCTGACGTTAGAGTTGATGGCGGCTTCGTCGCCGGACGACATAATGAATATAAAATGAAGGGAAAAAATTTGAAAACGGGCTCACCAGTTTGTAGCGGATAAGCCGAACGTTACGTTAATAAGAATTGCTATAAGTGTTGCTAATTAATGTAAGCGTATGAAATAATCTATAAATATATATAATTATATTTATGCAAGAGAATACACTATGTCAACAACAGACTTACTAAATCCTTGTGTTGTCCAGTCGGATTATTGCTAACAATGAATTTTGACCCGTGTTATTTCTTCAGCGGGATAATTGCTCGTCGTAGATGGGACAAGCAGTGAATTACCGAAAAGGGAAGAAATATTCTAGGTCAGTAATCTGAAACAATTAATTAGTGGTTCGGCACCAGGCAAGTTATCAGACGTTCACGCTGTAGGAAGCGCAAGTGTGTGTTCAGTTGATTTAAACAAAACGAAACACGGCATCATGATGGAAAACGTTTATGAAAATAAACTTACTTTTGGAATTATTAAGGAATTATATCAATTGGGAATAATTCCTACAGGTATGCTGTGAACCTCTGGTAGTAGTTTAAACAATGTTGTAGCAAAAAGTAAGAGTTCTCCGTTGTCCTACGCCGAGGTCGCAAGAAAAAGAACAACCCCGTCCACAAAACCCGGCCCTGTCCGCAGTACCATCGGTAAAAATCAAAAAGCAACACAGGGGGGAAAAGAACCCTAAAAAGAAAACCGTCGATAACGGTAAATGTCCGGTAATAACACAGTGTAGCGTTTCACATTTTGATACATTTTGTATCGTTGCTTTACTGAACTGCCGATTGCGTCAGCTTCTCTCAAGTGTTCAGCTGAGTGATCGCACTCCCTGACAGCTTCTTCGACATATGCGCGCATTGGTTGGGGACTCAAAGGTCGATGACTCTATCATTCGTCAATTATGGTTGAAATGTCTACCTGTAAGCAAGGCGTCTATCCTAGCAGCCTCTGCCACCCGTTCCACGTTGGATGAGCTTGCTGATATAGCGGATAAAATTAACGAATATTACGGACATCATACCGTCCAGTAAGTTGAGTTACCCAAGACATTAATTCCCAATGAACCCTTAAAATCCACTGAAAGTCTGTCAGAACGACTATCCAGAATTGAACTCTCTATAGCAAATCTGACGCGTTATGCTGAAACCCGCACTCACTCCGATTCGAGACGACGCAGCAGTGCGCCACAACACCGCAGTACGTCACAACACCGCAGTGCGTCGCGACACCGCAATCAGATTTGTTATTTTCATCGACGTTTCGGTGACGATGCGCGTAACTGTCGCCCCGGTTGCAAATACCCCAAGTCTGGCGCATTCTCTAAACAGGGAAACGCGAGCGCCAGCCAGTAGTGGCGACGACTGTCGCTGGCCAACCCGTTAGTCGCCTCCTGTATGTCACTGATCGGAATTCTCATCAGAATTTTCTCGTCGACACCGGTGCTGAGGTGAGCGTTGTACCTCGATCTGTAGAAAAACGCCATCATCAAGCTACAGGAATTTGTCTCCAGGCGGCTAACCAAACGAAAATTGCCACGTGTGGTCAGAAGTTTCTGAACCTAGACTTCGGACTCCGCCGGCAGTTTCTTTTTCTTTTTATTATCGCCGATGTCAAACAACCAATCCTTGGTGTTGATTTTATTGCGCAGTTTGATTTAGTTGTTGATATTAAGCGGAGCCAATTGCAAGATAAGATCACTTCACTTATCTTGTAAAACCGTTGCACTCAATTCTATCAACTTACGTGTGTGCATTCCCGATTCTGATGAGTTTCCTTCCCTCGTCACGGATTTTCCTTCGATGGTGCACCCCTCAACTGCTGCGACCAACCCCAAGCACCTGGTTCGACATCACATCGTCACCAAAGGACGACCAGTTTTTGCCAAGCCCCGTCGGCTCTCGCCAGACAAACTTCACGCAGCTAAAACGAATTCCAACATTATAAAAAACAAAAAAGAAAAAAACGCTAAAAATGCCAAAAATATTGTTTTTTTGTGATCTTTTTTATCGTTTATAATAAATGTACTATTCTACAATGATAAGCGCTCACCATAATGGTGAAGAGAATACTTTTAATTGTGTTCCAGTACCTCCGACTCCGAAACCAACTCCGATACTGATGCTTGCTTCTTCCGCGTAAGACTGATTCTTCTACATGAACTGAAATCCATACTGGCAAACAGTTTTTGGCTTCCCTTATTAGACAATTCTTCGACTTTCATGGATCGTACAACCGGCCCAAACCTAATGCAATTTTAAACCACAATCTCTCCTTATCCCATCTAATTTCTTAATTTCTAATTTTTTCAATTAAACTTCGGATTTTTATGTGCTTTTCTTCAGTCACACCCACCAACATTCCGAAGAAGTCAATATATATATAATATATATATATACTTATAATAATATATGAAGAAACTTCTAAATTTCGAAAATATTAGTTTTACTGGACCATTTATATCTTCATAACGCACCATTTCCTTCATAACTTTTATGGTATGTTCTTTTTTTTCAATCTCTGCCTCCAGAATGTAATGCATCCTCCTTCGTTTGATATTTCGATGCAATCTAGATGAAACGTTCTTACTGTGTGACATTGCGCGAAAAAATTAACTTTCTTACCCTTGTAAATTTACCATCCTTTATTAAACGGAAAAATGTTTAAAAATTTTGCTTAAAAAGGTCATTTTACAATTTATTTATTTTGTACACATTGATAACCTGATCATGTTTTGCATGTCTTGGTTTACCAAGAATATAGTATTATTATTATTATTATTATAACATATGGAAACCCTTGGCATAATTCGGCCATCCAATAGTCAGTTGGCCTAGCCGCTGCATTTGGTTGCAAAGAAAAATGGCGACTGGAGACCTTGTGGTGACTATCGTGCACTCAACGCCATCACCATACCCGATCGGTACCCTATTCCACATATCCACGATTTTTCCGTGCATCTCCGTGGAAAGCAGTTTTACTCAAAATTGGATTTGGTACGGGCCTACCATCAGATACCAATGGCCGAGGATGATATCGCTAAGACAGCTGTCATTACCCCATTTGGTCTCTTCGAATTTCTCCGAATGCCATTTGGACTTCGCAATGCAGCTCAGTCCTTCCAGCGATTTATGGACCAAATCTTTTGTGGATTAGATTTCGTTTATGTATATATCGACGACGTCCTCATCGGCAGTATCACTGCAGAGTAGCACAAAAAACATTTACTTACTTACTTTTACTTTTACTTTTGTGCGGCTGGCTCCACGAGTGGATTAGCCGGCTTCATTGATGTCTCGGATCGTACCAGCCCACGCACATCGATCGGAGGCGAGATCGTTGCAGATCGTGATCCAGTCTCGATACCACCTGCGAACTCCGTAGACGGTACGCAGACCCAGGGTGTCTACATCCTCTTTCACAGTTGACAGCCAGGTTTTCACTTGACCACCTTGCCGCCGACGCCAGGTGCGAACGGGTTTGGGGTCGAGGACGAGTTTTGGAAATGCTGTGTCTGTCTTTCGGAGGACGTGGCCAAACCATTGCAGCCTTCGCCGTTGTATGTGAGCGGAAAGTGGAGATAGTCCGCTGCAACGCTTTCGTACGGCTGCGTTAGATACTCGGTCAGTATATCGGATGCCCAAGATTACCCTAAGGCACCAATGGTCGAACACTTCTAATGTGCGTACATCCTGTGACCTTAAAGGCCATGTCTCGCATCCATAAAGCAGTACAGGGCGGATCGCTGCTTGATAAACACGCGTCTTAGTTTTTAGGCTGATCCGGGCTTGCGCCAAAGGGTGCCTTTCAACTGCAAAAACGCATTACGAGCACGATCGACCCTTAACTTCACTTCATCTTTCGCCTGACCATTGGGCAATATACTTGAGCCGAGGTATTTAAAGACTGGAACGTATTCGATCGGACAACCCTGGACGCGAAGTGGCTGGATGCCTGGTGTGTCGGAATAAAAAAAATGCCTTGGTCTTAGCCGCGTTTATCTCAAGACCGACTTTCGCGGCAGTGGCACTAATGCGGTCTAAAACGCTTTGCAGCATTTCCGTATTGTCGCCCAGAACGACTATATCGTCAGCGTAGTCAAGGTCGGAAATCCATAGATCCGTTGAAATTTGCACCCCTTGATACCCTGTTAACGCCTGGTTCATTATCCGGTCTACTGGCCATAGTTAAACATAACCGCGATAGCGGGCAACCTTGCCTGACTCCTGTGTGCAATTTAAATTCACGCGATTCTTCACCGTAGACACGAACCCGTGCCCTTGTAGAGCTGTAATAGGCTCTGAGTAGGTTGACGAGCTTTAATGGAACCCAATCCAATAGCATGATGTCCCATAAACAACGACGGTCTACGGAGTGGAAGGCATTGCGGAAGTCAATAAAGCAAGCTATCGTTTGCTGTTGATACCGTGCACGGTGCACGAGGATCCTGCGCAAAGTAAATATTTGACCTACGCAACCCATCCCAGGGCGAAATCCACCTTGGTTAACTCTGGTGTGCAGATTTCTTTCGGCGGAGAACCGATTAAGCAGGAGCGTTGTAAACACTTTAGCAGCGGTGTCGATTAGACTTATTCCGCGGTAATTGGAGCACACATATTTATCTCCACGTTTCGGCAGTGGTAGAATGATAGACATCCCCCAGTCTGATGGGAAAACTTCCGTATTCCCAATCGGAACAAAACGCCGATGTAGCGGAATGTGTTTAATCGATACGTCGGCGCAGGCTTTAATAAGTTCAACGGAAATTCCGTCCTCACCTGGCGATTTACCATTCTGCATTCGTCGTGAAACACTTGATATCTCGTATTCTGATGGTGCCTCGCAGTTGACCGTGTATTCACAGCAATTTATCGGGGAAGTAAATACTTCATTGATAGATGACGGGCGGTTCAGTAGCTGACTGAAGTGCTCAACCCACCTATCTATCTGTTGATGAAGGTCAAATATCATCTGTCCTGACGAATCTCGAAGGTTCGTACAAAAACCACAGCTTCCAGATGCTCTGCGAATCAGGCGAAACAGTCGCCCAAAGTCTCCTATACTTGCTGCGGCTTCCATTTCGGATGCGGTTTCTGCCCAATATAGCTGACGATCCTTGCGGGCTGATCGTGTAGCAGCTCTCCTAAGGAGGGATAATCAGATGCACATGCAGTCGGGTGTTTCTTGCCGGGCAGATGAAGGCCGATGTGTTCTGAGAAATCCTAATTATCGGTCGATGACGATAGAGGCCGTGCCTGGCGTTTTTTTTTATAGTGCTGCCAGTCTGAGTAGCGATCTTCAGTCTGGACCACTGTTGTTCGACTGATGCATCACTCCAATCCAACCACTCAGCGATATCGTCAATGAGCTTCTTACGTTGGGCCGGGTTTCCTAAGGCTTCCAAATTTAAGCGCTTCCTAGGAGTTTTCCTTTGGCGGTTTAGCAGGCGAAGTCGGAGCTTTGCGCGAACAAGTGTGTGATCGGTGCGTGCTGTGTTCCCTGTTTCGGCTCCACGATAGGACCTACAGTCGAGCACCGAAGACATCCAACGTGCGCGAATTAGAACATAATCGATCCGGTACGCCGTTCTACCATCTTTCGAGTACCATGTGACCAAGTGTTTTTTAGGGTGCTGGAATTTAGTGTTACAGACGCATAGGTGATTGTAGGCCGCAAACTCGATCAGTCGATCGCCATTCGCGCAGCGCTGCCCTAGGCCAAATTTTCCCAGGATTCGGTTTGTTGCGGAATCTGCTGATCCTGTACGAGCGTTCCAGTCAACAGCCACAACCAGTACGTCGTTTCCAGCAACTCTATCGACTACGAATTGAAGTTGGTTATAAAAATCGTCTTTTGTAGTTTGGTCGGCTGATAGGGTTGGGGCATACACCGAAACGACTGTTATATTCAAAGGGTGACCCCTCAGCCTGACCACCGCAATTCTCGGGGATACAGGCATCCATGACATGAGTGCTTGCTTAGCATGGTCGCTGAGCGCTATCGCTACTCCATGCTGACCAGATCCATCCTCGGGCCCACTATAAAAAAGCCAATAATTACGATCGACTCCGGGGACCTTAATCGATTTGGATCCGTGACCGGGAAGGCGGACCTCGGAAAGACAAGCAACATCTACTTGGTAGTCCAATAAAGAGCGCATCGTGATTGCTTGACTACCAACGTCACGCAGTGTCTGTACGTTCCAACATCCCAGATAAAAGACCTTACGGTTTTTTATGGCCCCAGCTAGCTTACTTTTCAACCTAGCCGCTGGAAGAGCCAAGGGCGCGTCGCGTCTCGGGAACGCCGTAGCAGAGAGCTGAGATATACGTTGAGACATCGTCATGAAGTTTCTTGGGGATAGTGTACAAGTGATGTCCCCAGCACCACTCGGTGTTTGTTCGAGTACACCTCTCTAGCCTTTGCACAGCCATGTGCAACCTACAAGGCAGCAGGGAGCTGGCAGATGAACGCGCTGTGCGTCAATTATCTACCTACGGGGCTTCTCTCCGGATTTTTCCTCGGGGTTTTCTCCCGAAGCCTTTCCCGCAATCGGGTAACCCACAAGGCAATGGGGGTTTGGAGTCAGGGTTTTCCTTCCCCTATATGGATTGCCAGTAGCTGACGAGCTCCATCTGCCCGGAGCAAACTGGTTTTAAGGCGCCAGTCACCCGCCTTCGCCCCTTCTTCTGTCAGTAAGAGCAGTTCCGCCGGGCTTGTGAAAGCCACTCGTGCAGGCCAGGAGTTGGACTTGGTTGTCAGAGGCTATTTGAGACGCACGCCACGTGGGAGCATGTTATAGATAGTAGGCGGCTCATTCCTACTACCATCCCCGGCTGTGACAACCTTTGGAAACACAAAAAACATTTACGCGTTGTTTTTGAACGTCTAGACAATTACGGAATCACTATTAATACCGAAAAGTGTGTCTTTGGTCAATCCAGTGTCCAATTCCTTGGTCATCAAATCGACTCCCATGGTATTAGCCCGTTACCCGACTTTATCCATTGATCATCAGTGTTGCCGGAAGCATTCTAAACTTTTCCTTGCAATAGATGTGTTTTCGTAATATATCAGATCACGTACCGATTACCTGGAAACAACTTTAAATACCGTTACCTTTATATTTATTGAACGTTAAATTCCGCTGAAACAAATGACCTTGAACAAATTATTTTGCAAATGTACATCCTATAATCTGATTGTACAAAGCTTTTGGATATTATTGATCATGTTTAACATGCCTTGGATTTCCAAGAATAAAATTTATTTATTTATTTATTTATTTATTTATTTATTTATTTAAAAAAAACCCAATCTGTCGTGGAATATCCTTTACCCCAATCCATCAAGAGCCTTCGTCGTTTTCTTGGTGTCATCAATTATTACGGTCGGTTCATCCCCAATTGTGCTCAATTGTTACAACCCTTAACTGCTTTACTACGAGGAAATCCAAAGAAACTCGTGTTGACAGCTGAAGCGGAGGCCGCTTTTGTCGCCGTGAAGAAGGAGTTGTCAACAGTTACGTCCTTGAGCCACTTGGATACCACAAACAGTGCCCACCTTGTGCTCAAAACAGATGCTTCTTCTGTTGCAGTGGGTGCAGTTCTACAACAGTTGATCGGCTGCGATGCTCAACCACTTTCCTTCTTTTCGAAGAAGTTGCAACCAACGCAGATGAGGTAAAGTACATTCAGCAGAGAACTTCTCGCTGTGTACTTGGCGATCAAACACATCTGGCACTTTTTGGAAGGACGTCAGTTCACCATCTATACTGATCACAAGCCCCTCGTTTATGCAGCTCGCACCTCTCTCTCCTCAAGAAATCCGTCAGTTGGACTACATATTGCAGTTCACCGACGATATTCGCTTTATCGATGGTAGCAGTAATGTTGTTGCTGACGCATTCTCTCGCACGGATTTATACCAAGTCAATCGACCATCTGTGGACCTACAGGATCTTGCCCGGCATCGGAAAGCTGATCCTGAATATTCCGTCATCACAAACAACCCTTCCCTTCGATTTTCATGTATACCCCTCCTAAACTGTGACGCTCATATCCATTGTGACATTTCTACCGGCAAACCGCGACCATTTGTTCCACAATCTAACTGCCGGATTATTTTCGATCACTTTCATGGATTTCCCATCCGAGCATACGCTCAACGGTACGTCTTATTACTGAACGTTTCGTATGGCACAACGTACGGAAAGATATTCGCCAATAGGCAAAACACTGTGTTACGTGTCAAAAGGGCAAGATTCATAAGCACACCCGTGCTGCCCTTGCCACATTCCCCCAACCTGACGCGCGTTTCAAACATGTGCACCTGGACATTGTAGGTCCCTTACCGCCATCCAAGGGTTACACCTACATTTTGACGTGTGTGGATCGATTCACGCGTTGGCCTGTTGCCACGCCTATGGGTGATATTTCATCAGAGACTGTTTCTCAGACGTTTGTTCATTCATGGATATCTATCTTTGGCGTTCCGGCTACTATCACCACAGACAGATGATCTCAATTCACCTCTGCATTGTTTCGTGATGTTAGCCGAATGATCGGATCAACACATATGTGTACGACGGCATACCACCCCGCGGCAAATGGATTAGTCGAACGGTTCCACCGTCAATTGAAAGCTTCCATCACCGCTTCCTCGTCCAGTATGCATTGGTCTGAACGGCTACCCATCATTCTGTTGGCAATCAGGAACACGGTCAAGGAGGATGCCGGATGTTGCCCCTCGGAACTTGTTTTTGGTACCGCACTACGACTGCCTGGCGAGATGATTCTTGACTCCCGCCACACCGGTGAGCTCGATGTTTCCTCATACGCCGCGAGATTGAAGGAGCAATTCAAGTCTGTTCGTCCCGTCCCAACGCGCCCCAGCAACGTTTTTGTTCGTGTCGATGCCGTGCGGAAGCCCCTACAACCGCCCTACGACGGTCCCTTCAAAGTTTTGGTGCGCAAGCCGAAATATTTTGTCCTGGACAAAAACGGAACACGAGACTCCGTCAGCATCGACAGGTTAAAGCCAGCCTATATCGATTCCTCATACGGTCAACATTCTTCGAATGAATCTAATGTGGTATTCCCGTCAACCCCTCCGACCCAGCCAATGACCGAGGACCCTGATTCCCTCTCTCAACCAACCGACAATACTCAACCTACAGTTTCTCGCACGCGTTCTGGGCGCTGTGTCTCTTTCCCCGCCCGGTTAGCAGAGTTTATTCCCTGATTTTACGATCGCTGGTCGATCCGACCAACGCTCTAGGGGGGGAGCTCTGTAGCGTTTCACATTTTCACACATGTTGTATCGTTGTTTTACTAAACTGCAACCACATAAAATTTGAATATACACTATTCCGTCCAACCGCGCGTCGTTCGTTCTGCCTTGTTGTGCTATTCGACTGTTCTGTGCTGACTGTTCTGTGTTGACAGTTCTAACGGAGTCGAGCTCCTTTTCAGCTGTCTCCGGACCTTTTCTCATCACTCGTTGTCCGTCTTGGATTTATTGGGAGCGGATTATTCTGTGTGTAGTGGAATATATTTCTTCACTGTCCGTGAGTTTTCATTGTCATATTTTGTTTATGTTTTATCGTGTTGTTTGTATTCTACATTGGTAATTTTCCGCTACAACAGCAACCTAACAACGTTGCTTTAGAATAACAAATAAATGCCTTAGCTGAGCAAGTTAGTAAGCTTGCTGCACCCCATAAAATGGCGGAAACGAGGCCATCTCGTACTCTCCTCATCCTAAATAGGAAAGAGCCGCTGATTCGCGAAAGCAAATCCCAGCGTCAAATGGACCGTTCTAGGGTTCAAGACATTTTGCGCATGGCAGGGTTAATTAACTGCCAGGTAAAAAGAGTCCATCGTGTAGGCCGGTGGAACCCAACTGTAACTAGCGCTCGCCCGATCTTGGTAGAATTTATGAACCAGCAGGACTGGGATACGCTTCTTTTAAAAAGTGCTTACCTTGAGCGCTACACAAATGGGCGATTCAAAGTTGTCCAGGATAAGGGGCCTCAACCTCATTTTCATGGAAAGCGTTCAAAAGCGCCCATGACTGGCTTGAAAACTCTCATAAAAGGGATCAACCTTAGCCACCATAAAATGTTTAAGTCATCTGCGGTAGTTGTCATTGAAGATGTACTCCAAAATGGGCCGCCAGTAGAATACGAGCGCATGAAAAACTCGCTTTTCAGTAAGCTTCTGAACGAGGAAAATCTATGTACAACTGCCATTAGGCCGGTGCAAGCTCGTTCGCAAGGGCAGTCTAGCCAGTTATCAACTTCTCCGGTTTCAAAAAACGGGGTATCAGCGACGGTGCTCCCGCCCCTAGTAAAGTTAGTTTAAAATGTGCGCAGAATAGAAATACCCGTGTACTGTACACAAATGCTTGCTGTATACGTAAAAAATGGGGTGAGCTGCAGTTTGCTGCATTGGAAAACCAGGTCGACATAATTGCCATCTCCGAATCATGGTTGAAACCAGATGATCATGTTCCGTCATTTGTATCAAGTAAGTATGCCATCTATCGTCAGGATAAGGATACTGGTGCTACGGGAGGGGGAGTGGCAATTATGATAAACGAAGATCTCCCCCACAGTGAGACATCGATAAAGATCGCTTCTCACTCAATCCAACTAACATCGGTATTTCTTACTGTCGCTAGGAGAAGACTGGCACTTGCATGTGCATATAGAAGTCCGACTGCTTCATCATTAGACGACCAATTACTGATGGACACATTGGAAGTACTAAAAGGGCAATGCAACGCACTACTAATTGTCGGAGACTTCAATCTCCCGGGCATTGATTGGCGTACTGAAATTTCTTCACCAGAGTCAGTTGAGTCGCAATATCTAGACTGGTTTCATGTCGGGGCCTTTTATCAACATGTCAGGGAACATACAATGTTTAGGACTGGACATACTCCGTCAACTTTAGATTTGGTTCTATCGTCTCATGAAAGAGATATTTATGTAATCAAATACCTTTCGCCACTAGGCAAAAGCGACCACGCTGTAATTCTTCTTGACTGGACTTTAGTGCATCCTAGTCCCCAAGTAAAGATGTCCCGCAAATTTGGTCTAATGGACATCGTCCAACAACAAACTAAAGCAACGAATCTAAGTTGGGAACCAGACGAATTAGAACCTAGTGTAGAAATCAGGTGGAATATTATAAAAGGGCACGTTTTACAACTACAGGATAATTTTGCTCCTCTACAACCAGTGAGAACGCGAGGAAAACCACCCTGGTGGAGCGCGTCTATTCGCAAGTCTATTAGATGTCCTGACCGTAGCTGGAGGGCTTACAAATTCTGTGGAACTCACAGATCTAGACTGCAATTCATACAGACCAGAAATTCAGCTGTTGCGCTGCAAAGGAAAGCTAAAAGGGACTTCGAATCCCGACTTGCCAAAAAAGCAAAGAATATCTTGAAAGCTTTTTATGGATATGTTCAGTCCAAGCGATCATTAAGAGAAGAAATAGGTACGTTAGTGTTGGACGATGGCAAACGGCTTTGACTGCACCGGAAAAAGCCGATGCGTTGCATTTATTCTTCTGCAGTGTTTATCGGCGCGATTCAGGTAACTGTTCAGAAACTCACGAGTGCTGAGCACCTCCCTTTAGCTCGGTGGAGGTTAATCAGGAAATGGTCACCACAGTTCTGTCGCAGCTGGATAAAACTAAGTCAGCTGGCCTCGACGGTATACATCCGGCTATTCTTCAACCGCTCGCGAATATAGTTAGCCTTGCAATTGGAAAGCTTCTCGAAGATACCTTACTCCAGGGTATACTACCGGATGATTGGAAGCGAGCGGCGGTAATAGCCATATACAAAAAGGGTCCCATTTCGGATGTACGCAACTACAGGCCAGTAAGCCTGACAAGCATTCTTTGCAAGTGCTTGGAAACAATCATTCGGCACCAGGTATGTAAACATTTGGTAGCCAATTCCTTACTATCCGATGCCCAGCACGGATTCTGGAAAGGAAGGTCCTGCCTAACCAATCTTCTAAGCTTTCTGGACGAAGTGACATTACGCCTCGATGAAGGGAGAGTAGTCGAAGTCTGCTATCTTGATTTTCAAAAGGCATTTGACTCGGTGAACCATAGGTACCTTCTGCACAAACTAAGTATGTGTGGCGTCACAGGTGACCTACATCGATGGTTAGACAGCTTTTTAACTAATCGCACTAACTATGTTAGAATTGCAGGGGAGTGCTCGCAGGAATCACTGATTCTCAGTGGAGTGCCTCAAGGCTCGGTGCTTGGTCCATTACTTTTTCTTATTTTTGTAAACGACCTGGCAGCGTGCTTGAGTTCACGCTGCTTCCTGTTTGCTGATGATGTTAAGATCCTAGGAACCGACAGTAGAGATACGCTTATCTCTGATTTAGAAAAAGTAATCGAGTGGACAAAGACCTGGGACTTGCCACTAAACTTGGGGAAGAGCTGTCTTCTGACGACTGATTTAGCGACAACCCAACTAGAAGTTGGTGAAGGAACTATCAGAATAGCGGCTGCTCAGAAAGTGAAGGATCTTGGCATTACTATAACAGGCGATTTTAAATGGGCTACTCAATGTGCCGAAGCTGCAAACAAGGCTCGCAGAGAATTGTTCAGACTTCGCTCAGCGTTATCTTGCCGAAAACCTTCAATCTTCATTCCCTTATACAAAGTAGTTGTGCGGCCTCACTTGGAGTACTGCGTTCAATCCTGGGCACCGTACTTAAAAAAGGATATAGCATGTCTCAAAAGGGTCCAGCGCCTTGTGACTAGGATGGTTGAGGGTCAGGCAGGTGAAACTTATGAGGCTAGACTCAAAAAGTTCGGTTTGTTCTCACTGAAGAGGTGGCGGCTGCGAGGTGACCTAATAGAAGCCTGCAAGATTCTAAAGGGTCTTACGGGTGATAATATTAATGAAATCCTTAAACTTGCACCCAAAGCAGCTACAAGGGGTAATTCCATGAAACTTCTCAAGAGTAGGCCAAGGTTGCTGGCACGTGAGCACTTTTTCAGCAACCGTGTGGTCAACTTCTGGAACAAGCTCCCAGATTGTATAGTAAGCCTCCCAAATGTGCTGAGCTTTAAAAGGGAATTAGACAATAAATGGTCTGTCATATTTCCGCATATTGTCTAATAAAAAAAACTTTTAAAAAAAACGTATTTTTACATTTTTATCATATCTGTCTAGGCCTGGATAACCTGACAGTAAATTAGCCCACATGCAGTCCATGACTGTGTTTCAC
Source organism: Atriophallophorus winterbourni (assembly GCA_013407085.1). NCBI lineage: Eukaryota > Metazoa > Platyhelminthes > Trematoda > Plagiorchiida > Microphallidae > Atriophallophorus > Atriophallophorus winterbourni. The sequence goes on along the minus strand of JACCGJ010010532.1, from coordinate 24,060 downwards.
TTTACCTCAGCTAGGCTAGTGATTTCATACACCACACATTGTTCACGCATATTATTGCATTGTTTCCTGAATAGCTGACCTCTCACCGTGCTGGTGAAGTGAAACCCTACCTTACTTTCCAGATATTCGGAAACAAGTACGTGTGAAAAGTACGAACTGTATACTCGATATCCAAGTGCCAGGTGCTCAACCGCATACTGTCGAAGGAAATCTGGGCGCGTGATTGGCTTTTAGCCACCTTCAGCCCTGTGCAACTTGAACTTGAACTTGAACTTTCGGGACATGCGATATCTTTTTTCAAGTACGATGCACAGGGTTGGACACAGTATACCAATTCGCATACCTGCACGGATGTGCAATCATGCAATACTTTGTGCTGTGTGGCTAACACCGTGCTAAATTGATTGGCCAGAGTTAGTGAGCTGCATGCTGAAACAGGCTGAAGTCTTCTTCTTCTTCTTCTTGATAGACGACAGGGGGTCAAGCCCTTGTAAGCCGCATCTCTTTATATCAGCAACATAATCCAGGAGCACCTCAGTTGAAGAAATCCTGTCCAGTGTTGTTCAGCTTCGCCGTGATTACAGGCAATACCTTATCCAAAAGTTGCTTGAACTGGTTTTCAGAGCTCGCTGAAATAACCTCTTCCGGAAGCGGTTTCCACAAGTTAGCAATTCTTGTTGATAGCGTGAATCCCTGTGGTAGGCGTAGTGTCCTTCGCTTTTTAAGCTTAAGAGCATGGCAACGGGTTCTTGAGTCCGTCACGAGAGGGAAAAACTCGCGCAGCTCGTCACCATTAGCTCCCAGTAATATGCGACGAGTTAGCAGCAGGTCGTAGCGCACACGCCGAATACTGAGCGACATGAGGTTGAGGCGTTGAACTCTCTCCACATAAGGAATTGATTTCAATCCTTGTACTCGTTTCGTCGCCCGCCTTTGCAATTTTTCCAACTGGTCACGTTCTCCCTTAGTTTGAGGATAGGTGGCTGGCAAACCATATTCCAAAACTGGTCTCACGTATGTGGAATAAAGAATGCGAAACATTTGTGGCGTAATCGCCAAAAACGACCGACTAATAACCCACCATGCGCGGTTTGCAGCAGCAGCGTTTCTGTTCGTATACTCATTCGATTTAAGCGTCCGAGTCACAATTGTACCTAGGTCACGTTAAGTATCAACCCACTTCAGTTGATGATCCCCGAGGAAGTACTTGTATTATCAGCAGAAGACCTTACTGTACCCCAAACTTTCAGATCATCCGCGAAAAGTAGACAATTCGTATTTAATTAGCCGGGGAGGTCATTAACATATACTTTGAAAAGTAATGGGCCGAAAACATATCCTTGCGGAACCTCGAAAGTTGGACGTGTAACCTGCGATTTGACTCTGTTAACCTCGATCTGTGTATAACGGTTAACAAGGAAGTCTTCAATCCAAGTTAGAACAGGTCCCTTCACACCACGAGCACGGAGCTTGAGCAATAGACGTTGAAATGGAACACGGTCGAGAGCCTTACTGGAGTCAATGGAGGCAGTGACTACCGGGTGACCCAGATCAAGTTTAGCACACCAGTGCTCGCGAGCAGTGATGAGATTGGATGAGCATGATCGTCTTGGCGTAAAACCATGTTGAGCTGATGTTAACTGACTGGTTGTAAGGAGAAAATCTTCAATCTGATTCTTCAGCAGTCTCACTACCATGTCCTGTCCTTTTTTCTTCCTCATATCTGTCTAGGCCTGGGCAGCCTGACAGTATCTTAGCCTACGTGCAGTCTCTGACTGTGCGGCACTTTGCCTGAATCAGGCTTGTGCTTTCATACCGTCACGCTATACCTCCTATAGAGGAATGAATATAGAAGTTTTCGGCATGTGAACGCTGAGCGCAGTCTGAATAATTCTCTTCGAGCCTTGTTTGCTGCTTCGGCACATTGAGTAGACCACTTAAAATCTCCTATGATAATAATAGCGAGATCCTTTACTTTCTGAGCATCAGCTATTCTGATAGTTCCTTCGCCGATTTCTAGTTGTGTTGTTGCCAAATCAGTCGTCAGAAGGTCGCTCTGTCCCGGGTTGACGCCCTACATGTCCAAATGCCACAATCCATTGATGGTGCAGCCTAAACGCGAATGTCGCCAGCTATATGGCCGTGGAACCTCAAACGCTTCTTCCTTTGCTTTTTCGACCCGCCACTCAATAAACTGCGTTTTGTACAATCTCTCATATTCTTATACCGTATTGAACTATAGAACAATTCAAGCACACCTCCGAATGAAAATGAGCATGCGCTTCAGCTTGGTCGATTATCCCCTGGGATACTGATACCTTCAGCCCTACGCAACTTCAAACGGAACGTGAACTTAAACGTGAATGCCAACAAGTGTCTAAAAAATTCTTGTTGCAGAAAAGTATTAAATGGTATCGAGTGTAATGCTTGCAAGAGATGGGCACATAAGATGTGTTCAAGGATGAATCCCCGTGACAATAAGGTTTATGTTACTCACCGTTGGCTCCAATGAATATGTAGTGAGTGCCAATGAGCAGCTAGAAAAGCATTTTCCGAAAAGTCTAAAAATGTTCGTTCTCCGCAATACAACAAAGCTTCTAAGGTTAGTGCGAATGGATCATTTGCTGAAGTTGTACGTGAGAATATCACTGCTAGCCCCGCGGTACAAACAATGAACTCAAATGAAATAACGGTAAGTAAATATCCGAAGATTGCAAAGTCACGCAACAGGATTAAAAAGGTTAAGGCACCGGATCAAGCGGATAAACTACATGTCACTTCACAGATTCCGTCTCCGAAGCCACGCAAAAGTAGGAACAAGGCACAGACAGGTCGTAAAGCGGTAACCACTAGAAAATTTGACTCTCAGTCAAATTTAATTGCTACTGTCGTTTCGAGCCTCGATAAGATATCAAAGGATCTGGAGCAACTTAAATCGGCTCGTCAGGGAATACGGGATAAATCTCGTAGCATGCTGGTGCTTAATCAGGATGAACCCTATATACGCGAAGCCAAAACGCGTAAGTCACTCGACGGAGTTGCAAATGAAATCTGCTTCGTAATGTTGGTATGCGCCCAGATACGCCACTAAAGCATGTTCATCGTGTTGGCGTATGGAAGGGTGACAAAAGTGAGTCAAGCCACTTTTGGTTGAATCTCTTGCAATTCCGGCGTGACATGTTCTTTGCAAGTTACATTGTCTTTATTGAAACCAACAAAGGGAAACATGTTGTCGTGCCCGACGACAAGAAGGAATCCGTTAGGTCAAAGAATTCAGGTTATGATGTAAATTATAACAGAATGCGCTGTTCTTCAGAAAAGGATGGCTCTTTGTCAAATATAGAAATCACGGACGGGTTTGGGGATGTATACGTTAATCATCGTATTGACCCTAAAATTCCACAGCTCGTGATAAGCAAGCGTGCGTGCAGCTTGCTAGGTTTACTGAAACGCATTTTCGGACGTTTCCCACCACACTCACTCGTGAAATTACTAAACACTTACATACATCCTGTCGTTGACTACGCTGTACAAGCTTGGACGCCATGGATGGAAAAAAACATCTCGCTCCTCGAACAAATTTATCACAAGGCAACCAAAACGGTTACCGGATTGAATAATTTACCCTTTGAGCAGCGACTGACCAGACTTGGACTGTGCACCCTCGAGCGCAGACGTATCCTACACGACCTCAGTCTGACATATCGAATCATCTACGCAAAATCTCACCCTCTCAAAAACCTCTTCAAGTTTCGTTCCGTTGTCCCCACATGCAGCCACCCTTTGACCCTTCAAATCCCACACTCACGATTGAATTGTCGTCGTCAATTCTTCGCTGTTCGTGTATGCTTCTTGTGGAATAGCTTGCCGATAGATATTGTTACCTCATCGAACGAGCACATCTTTAAACAAAGGTTAAGAAACCTTATGTTGAGAACTACTGCGTTGGCCCCTACCTATTGATGTCTATAAAATTTTAACGCACGGAACTACCGTCCATCCAAAGATTCTTTTCCTTCAGTCTGTGTTGCCATTGAGGATTATTTTTGCTCCACCTATGAAGAACATGGACATGATCATAAAAGTAACGATTTTTTATATATAATTTTCTATAAATCTTGAATCTTGAATCTTGAATCTTCAAGGTAAAGTAGAACTTCAGGCCGCGCAAGGCGATCCGACTCTCTTAAGCACACCAAAAAACGTGCCGACTCCTCGGTATTACGCCCGAGGATCAAGCAGGATTAATTAAGAATATATCGCGAGACACCGTCGCCACAGTGATATACGGAAATTCATGTAATATCCGAAATAAGTGGTCTGAACTCTCCATCCTAGCGCATGTTTAAGACCGCATGTAATAGCACTGTCCGAAACCTGGCTATCTGCAACTGATCATATTCCTGACACAATTTGTAGCAGCTATTCTGTGGTCAAATTTGATAGACCAGGTGAACTCAAAGGGGGTAGCGTTGCTATCTTTCTCGGACTAGTTGTTCAAACTTCAGAATCGAGCGTTAGGCTAAGCACGCACAACTTCCAACTTAGCTCATGTCGTCTTTTTAAAGCTTCCTTACAACATGGAAATTTGCCGAGTATTTGGAAGCTGGCTACATAAAGCTGGCAGTCGATCCTCAGTTTGTGAGTACAGACCTGTCAGTTTTACTAGCATCCTATCTGAAATCCTGGAGAAACATATTAGGGATAGGATCTGTCGCCATGTAGTTGATTACACGTTGCTAAACTTTGCTCAGCACGGCTTCCTTAAATGGAAGTCGTGCCTAACAAACCTCTTATGTTTTCTTAACGAGGTCACCATGAGGCTAGATAAAGACCAACAAGTTGAAGTTTTTTACTTGGACTTTTGCAAGGCCTTTGATTCGGTTAACCACAGATTGCTTGCGACCAAACGGATAGAATTTCCATGCTGCATTATATTTGCAAAATGTACTTCAAATGTAAAAGTGAGTATCATCCATTTTACTCGAGAGAGTCTAAGTTTCGGGTTTCAGCGTGGAATAGCTGTGCGATTCCATTCAGTTGCCAGTGAGGTGAGCTTGTTTATTTCACATCAAATTTAAGGTCCTTCCACTTGTTCTTCATGCTATTTGTCTTTGCGGTCTCACAACAGCTGATGCGGCACACGCCCCGGTTAAAATTCGAAAGACTGTCTTGTTATCAACCAGAGAATTAGATCTGCTGGCAATTGTCTGTGCCGCGTTGCCTGTAATGGTATCTGAACATTTGAGCACGAACAAGTTTCGTGGCTACTTAGCCTTCTGACGGAACAACTAAAAGATCACAATGAAGAATGCAATGAAGGTTTTGATAATCTAGTGTCTCTTATATTCAGTGTTCTTGACGGTTCCACGACAATTGCTTCTTGACAATTGCTCCCCGACAATTACTCCGCGACAATAGCTCCTTGACAATAGCTCCTTGGTATATTTGCTCCTTGCACAATTGCTCCTTGCCCAATTGCTCCTTGTCCAATTGCTCCTTGCCCTGTTGCTCCTTGACCAATTGCTCCATGACTTTTAGATCATGATCAGATTGGTTAACTTTGCGACGAAAATAATTCATACAAGTGAAGACAAGTATTTGTTCTTCTTTGAACATTTTAATAAAAATTGATTAAAATATTATAGATCACTGTAATAACAATAACAATAACTAAGCCATGTGTTTTTCGGTGTTTTTCACAAAATCCTGGTCTCATGTCTGATAACTGCACACAAAAAATATCACTGTTATAAAACATCTTCCAAACTATTGTCTTGATTGTCTTCTCATACTTCCTCTGCAACAAAAGCCTACAAATTGTAGTAAAAGGCAATGCTCTTCAGTACACTCACGGTGTCCCGACCCTGCTGACCTTCAACAACTCTTTTAATTCCTTCTGCCAGTTTGATGTGTTTCTTCCTTTTTGGTGGTGGGGGCTGACAACTAAACAGCTGGGTTATTGTGTTTTTGTTTAACATTTGTTCTTTTTTGATGCTGTCAATGAATGTGAACACATGAGGGAAGAACGCTCCCACAAGAGACTGCATTCTGTTGTGCCAGGCCTCGATACTGTTGTTGGTTCGTGGCATGTCTGACATGGTGCGTTCGTACTGGTTCCACAGTTCGATGGGAAACATGGGGGCACGGCGTTCAGCTCCTTGCCGTCTTGGTGGCCTCCCGATCCAGGTGTCTTCAAAATAGTCAACAAATGCCTCGCCTCCCTTCTCTGCCATGCATGTGACGAAACCTTGATTTTCTGTCAGAGTTTCAAATGCCCCAACAACTTGGTCATGGGGAAAAATGCAAGCGCAGGAAGACACCGAATCCAACATGCAAAAAGACCATCCTCTTCAGCATAGGTGGTCGCTAATCCAAGTTGCTGACACTTCCTCCAGCAGCACTGACCCAGATGAAAGAAGCAGCCTGTCACAACAAGACCAGGAAACTTCTGTTCAAAAGCACGGGTGGCAGCATTTTCAAAGTCACACACCAAGGTCGTCGGTGCAAGGTTTGGCTGCAGCTCTCTGAGAGCCTGTTTAAAAAACGAAGGAAAAAGAGATAAAAGCATAAAAAAACCCATGTGTCAGTAAGGGGTGGAAAATGTCATGAAAATAATGAAAATGATGAGAATAACCCTTACGCTTATCATGCTGAATAAGATAATGTTATTGTGTACCTGTAGAACCTGTAGAACCTGTAGGACAGGATACTCACTGAAGAATGCCATCCCTGTAAAGAACAGCTTGTGCTTGCTACCGGCAATCGTACGCGTGGGCATCATTTAAAAATCGCCCATCAACAAAGCAGGTAAACACTTTTTTGCCGTTCGTGTTGCACAAACCTGGAACAGTCTACCACTTTTTGTTGTGTCTGCCCCTTCCCTTTCTGTTTTTAAAGACCGTTTAGATATGCACTTGTTTCATTTGCTTCATAACGTTTGAAAAGCTATAACTTTTTATAACTTTCTATACTCTATGATACAGCACTTTTTTCCGATTTTCAGCGCACAAACTGCTTTCAACTGGAAGTATCAACCAAAGTTTTGTGGTGCTCGCATCACCATCCCTTACAGTATCAACGATTTTCTTCATTCGGACCTTAATTTTAACCCTGAACTTTCGAATCCATGTGTACAACATCATGTGGTTTTCTTTTAAGCTTGTCGCTTTTTTTACCACTATATACTATTGACTATTGACTATTGACTATTGAACCCACGCTCCGATAAATATCATTACGAATTTTTGCTATTCCTTGAATATGCAGTAAAATAGAATAACTATTTCACTATATTATTGATATTTTTCTGATTAATTACGCCAGTAATAAAATCAGCTTGTATTTTTCTACTGAACTATCATTACTCACATTTTACCGATAGATATGAGTTCAAAAAATACCTGCCTCAACGGAAAATGTGGCAAAATGGTGGCTAAGGGCATCGAGTGCACAGCTTGCAATCGTTGGGCTCACCCTAGCTGCTCAGGCATACATAAATCTCACTACGGGATTTATGCAAAATACCGCTGGTTGCAGTGGTATTGTTCCGGCTGTCACGAGGCTGCCACTGACGCCGCTTGCCAAAAGCCAAGGAATAGAGTGACGTCGCGAAGCTCGTCAAATTTTGCAGCCGCCCAATCGTATGCATCTGTGGTGAGAGCAAATATAAGTTCTGAGACTACAGCAGGCAACGCTATAGCGCACAAATCTAGCCGGCTGCAAAGTTCTTCCAAGCAAGCTACCTCTCCTAAGGTGGTAAATAAAGCCAGGACTTCAAGTAAGCGTGCTATCAAAAAGGCGAAAAAAGGGCATCCCCTGAAGTAGACGTAGCTATCCAGTTACCTAGTCCTTCAAAGCAAGCTTCCTCTGCGAAGGTCGTAAACGTAGCCCAAACTCCGCAAAAACGTACCAAGCAAGGTAAAGCCCGTACTCAACGGAAGAAACATGGCAATGTTGCTGGCTCACCCGACCTGGATAAAATTATCCAGGAATTAAACGGTTTGCGTAAGCAAGTTGAGTCACTTAATGGCACTTCTTATTACTCTTCAAAAACAAGAACCCGAAATGTTCTAGTTTTCAATCGAGCGGAGCCTTTTATTAGGGAATCAAAAAGTCGAAGAGATTTTGATCGCACATGCATTAGCGATCTCATCCGGATGGTAGGTCTAAAGCCTTCTACTCCCACGGTGCGAGTTCATCGTGTAGGGAGATGGAAGATGGATAACCGCCCTAGGCCGATACTGGTAGAATTCAAGTACCAGGCGGATCGGGATGCGTTATTGTCTAGGGCTGAATACATCGCCACAACAACTCTAGACAAGCTTCAGGTTAAGCCAGACAACCCTCCATCTCATATTAGACAAAACCCTTCCGCGCCACATAGGAGAAACTTCGCTTTAAGGACATCTGCTATCCGTAAGACTGATGCAAACCGTAGCGCTAGTGAATCCGTTAAGATCTTACCGAAAAGCTCATCGCTACGAGTCTGGCTGTCCGGGTTAGACGACGTTGACGCGCTTATCGAAAATGAAGATGGGAGCCAAGCAAATTTCTCTATTTGTTGCTCTTCGATAGAGGCGGCCTCAATCTTCAGTCAACGGTCCGTAACATCCATGCAAGAGGTTGTTGAACCAGATACTCCTGCTTTAAGTAGCACGCCAAAAAACGTGCACCTCCCTCGGGTGCTTCGACCGAGGGCCAATCAGGGTTAGTTTCAGAAGCATGCAAAACCAGCGCCCCAGTGCTGTACGCTAATGTGTGCAGCATAAGGAATAAGTGGGCTGACCTCTCTCTTCGTGTGGCTGAGTTGCACCCCCGGGTTATAGCGCTTTCTAAGATATGACTGTCCGCGCTTGACGATGTGCCAACAAACATCAGCGAGCAGTATCTCGTCATTGGATGCGATAGACCTGGCGACAGGAGAGGCGGTGGCGTTGCACTCCTCCTAGAGTATGGCTTGCACAATACAGGAACGGGTATATCCCTAACCAGTGAAAACGTCCAAGTTGTTACGAGTATCCTGACTTGCTACAAGTCAGCCCTCGCAATTGCTTGTGTCTACGTCACACCCAGTGCAGCCCAGCAGGAGATTACACAGCTGATCGAGACGCTCGAAATCCATAGATCCGTTGAAATGTGCACCCCTTGATACCCTGTTAACGCCTGGTTCATTATCCAGTCTACGACATAGTTAAACATAACCGGCGATAGCGGGCAACCTTGCCTGACTCCTGTGTGCAAGTTAAATTCACGCGATTCTTCACCGTAGACACGAACCCGTGCCCTTGTAGCGCTGTAATAGGCTCTGATTAGGTTGACGAGCTTTAATGGAACCCCATCCGATAGCATGATGTCCCATAAACAACCACGGTCTACGGAGTCGAAGGCTGCGCGGAAGTCAATAAAGCAAGCTATCGTTTGCTGTTGATACCGTGCACGGTGCTCGAGGATCCTGCGCAAAGTAAATATTTGACCTACGCAACCCATCCCAGGGCGAAATCCACCTTGGTTAACTCTGGTGTGCAGATTTCTTTCGGCGGAGAACCGATTAAGCAGGAGCGTTGCAAATACTTTAGCAGCGGTGTCGATTAGACTTATTCCGCGGTAATTGGAGCACACATATTTATCTCCACGTTTCGGCAGTGGTAGAATGATAGACATCCCCCAGTCTGATGGGAAAACTTCCGTCTCCCAGATCGAACAAAACCGCCGATGTAGCGGAGATAATAATACGTCGGCGCAGGCTTTAATAAGTTCAACGGAAATTCCGTCCTCACCTGGCGATTTACCATTCTGCATTCGTCGTGAAACACTTGATATCTCGTATTCTGATGGTGCCTCGCAGTTGACCGGGTATTCACAGCAATTTATCGGGGAAGTAAATACTGCATTGATAGATGACGGGCGGTTCAGTAGCTGACTGAAGTGCTCAACCCACCTATCTAACTGTTAATGAAGGTCAAATATCATCTGTCCTGACGAATCTCGAAGGTTCGTACAAAAACCACAGCTTCCAGATGCTCTGCGAATCAGGCGAAACAGTCGCCCAAAGTCTCCTATACTTGCTGCGGCTTCCATTTCGGATGCGGTTTCTGCCCAATATAGCTGACGATCCTTGCGGGCTGATCGTGTAGCAGCTCTCTTAAGGAGGCGGTAATCAGATGCACCACGCATTCGGGCGTCTCTTGCCCGGGCAGAGAGCTCGATGGTGTTCTGAGAAATCCAATCTCGTCGATGACGAGAGGCCGTGCCTAGGGTTTTTAGTGCTGCAGTCTGAGTAGCGATCTTCAGTCTGGACCACTGTTGTTCGACTGATGCATCACTCCAATCCAACCGCTCAGCGATATCGTCAATGAGCTTCTTACGTTGGGCCGGGTTTCCTAAGGCTTCCAAATTTAAGCGCTTCCTAGGAGTTTTCCTTTGGCGGTTTAGCAGGCGAAGTCGGAGCTTTGCGCGAACAAGTGTGTGATCGGTGCGTGCTGTGTTCCCTGTTTCGGCTCCACGATAGGACCTACAGTCGAGCACCGAAGACATCCAACGTGCGCGAATTAGAACATAATCGATCCGGTACGCCGTTCTACCATCTTTCGAGTACCATGTGACCAAGTGTTTTTTAGGGTGCTGGAATTTAGTGTTACAGACGCATAGGTGATTGTAGGCCGCAAACTCGATCAGTCGATCGCCATTCGCGCAGCGCTGCCCTAGGCCAAATTTTCCCAGGGTTCGGTTTGTTGCGAAATCTGCTGATCCTGTACGAGCGTTCCAGTCACCAGCCACAACCAGTACGTCGTTTCCAGCAACTCTATCGACTACGAATTGAAGATGGTTATAAAAATCGCCAAGGGCGCGTCGCGTATCGGGAACGCCGTAGCAGAGAGCTGAGATATACTTTGAGACATCGTCATGAAGTTTCTTGGGGATCGTGTACAAGTGATGTCCCTAGCACCACTTAGTGTTTGTTCGAGTGCACCTCTCTAGCCTTTGCACAGTCAAGTGCAACCTACAAGGCAGCAGGTAGCTGGCAGATAAACGCGCTGTGCGCCAGTTATCTACCTACGGGGCTTCTCTCCGGATTTTTCCTCGGGGTATTCTCCCGAAGCCTTTCCCGCAATCGGGTAACCCACAAGGCAATAGGGGTTTGGAGCCAGGGTTTTCCTTCCCCTAGATGGATTGCCAGTAGCTGACGAGCTCCATCTGCCCGGAGCAAACTGGATTTAAGGCGCCAGTCACCCACCTTCGCCCCTTCTCCTGTCAGTAAGAGCAGTTCCGCCGGGCTTGTGAAAGCCACTCGTGCAGGCCAGGAGTTGGACTTGGTTGTCAGAGGCTATTTGAGACGCACGCCACGTGGGAGCATTTTATAGATAGTAGGCGGCTCATTCCTACTACCACCCCCGGCTGTGACAACCTTTCGAACCACAAAAAACATTTACGCGTTGTTTTTGAACGTCTCGACAATTACGGAATCACTATTAATACCGAAAAGTGTGTCTTTGGTCAATCCAGTGTCCAATTCCTTGGTCATCAAATCGACTCCCATGGTATTAGCCCGTTACCCGACTTTATCCATTGATCATCAGTGTTGCCGGAAACATTCTAGACTTTTCCTTGCAATAGATGTGTTTTCGTAATATATCAGATCACGTACCGATTACCTGGAAACAACTTTAAATACCGTTACCTTTATATTTATTGAACGTTCAATTCCGCTGAAACAAATGACCTTGAACAAATTATTTTGCAAATGTATATCCTATAATCTGATTGTGCAAAGCTTTTCCAAATTATTGATCATGTTTAACATGCCTTGGATTTCCATGAATAAAATTTATTTATTTATTTATTTATTTATTGATTTTAAAAAAACCCAATCTGTCGTGGAATATCCTTTACCCCAATCCATCAAGAGCCTTCGTCGTTTTCTTGGTGTCATCAATTATTACGGTCGGTTCATCCCCAATTGTGCTCAATTGTTACAACCCTTAACTGATTTACTACGAGAAAATCCAAACAAACTCGTGTTGACAGCTGAAGCGGAGGCCGCTTTTGTCGCCGTGAAGAAGGAGTTGTCAACAGTTACGTCCTTGAGCCACTTGGATACCACAAACAGTGCCCGCCTTGTGCTAAAAACAGATGCTTCTTCTGTTGCAGTGGGTGCAGTTCTACAACAGTTGATCGGCTGCGATGCTCAACCACTTTCCTTCTTTTCGAAGAAGTTGCAACCAACGCAAATGAGGTAAAGTACATTCAGCAGAGAACTTCTCGCTGTGTACTTGGCGATCAAACACATCTGGCACTTTTTGGAAGGACGTCAGTTTACCATCTATACTGATCACAAGCCCCTCGTTTATGCAGCTCGCACCTCTCTCTCCTCGAGAAATCCGTCAGTTGGACTACATATTGCAGTTCACCGACGATATTCGCTTTATCGATGGTAGCAGTAATGTTGTTGCTGACGCATTCTCTCGCACGGATTTATACCAAGTCAATCGACCATCTGTGGACCTACAGGATCTTGCCCGGCGTCGGAAAGCTGATCCTGAATATTCCGTCATCACAAACAACCCTTCCCTTCGATTTTCATGTATACCCCTCCTAAACTGTGACGCTCATATCCATTGTGACATTTCTACCGGCAAACCGCGACCATTTGTTCCACAATCTAACCGCCGGATTATTTTCGATCACTTTCATGGATTATCCCATCCGAGCATACGCTCAACGGTACGTCTTATTACTGAACGTTTCGTATGGCACAACGTACGGAAAGATATTCGCCAATAGGCAAAACACTGTGTTACGTGTCAAAAGGGCAAGATTCATAAGCACACCCGTGCTGCCCTTGCCACATTCCCCCAACCTGACGCGCGTTTCAAACATGTGCACCTGGACATTGTAGGTCCCTTACCACCATCCAAGGGTTACACCTACATTTTGACGTGTGTGGATCGATTCACGCGTTGGCCTGTTGCCACGCCTATGGGTGATATTTCATCAGAGACTGTTTCTCAGACGTTTGTTCATTCATGGATATCTATCTTTGGCGTTCCGGCTACTATCACCACAGACAGATGATCTCAATTCACCTCTGCATTGTTTCGTGATGTTAGCCGAATGATCGGATCAACACATATGTGTACGACGGCATACCACCCCGCGGCAAATGGATTAGTCGAACGGTTCCACCGTCAATTGAAAGCTTCCATCACCGCTTCCTCGTCCAGTATGCATTGGTCTGAACGGCTACCCATCATTCTGTTGGCAATCAGGAACACGGTCAAGGAGGATGCCGGATGTTGCCCCTCGGAACTTGTTTTTGGTACCGCACTACGACTGCCTGGCGAGATGATTCTTGACTCCCGCCACACCGGTGAGCTCGATGTTTCCTCATACGCCGCGAGATTGAAGGAGCAATTCAAGTCTGTTCGTCCCGTCCCAACGCGCCCCAGCAACCGTCCCGCCCAAGTTCATCCCGACCTCTCAACCTGCCCCTACGTTTTTGTTCGTGTCGATGCCGTGCGGAAGCCCCTACAACCGCCCTACGACGGTCCCTTCAAAGTTTTGGTGCGCAAGCCGAAATATTTTGTCCTGGACAAAAACGGAACACGAGACTCCGTCAGCATCGACAGGTTAAAGCCAGCCTATATCGATTCCTCATACGGTCAACATTCTTCGAATGAATCTAATGTGGTATTCCCGTCAACCCCTCCGACCCAGCCAATGACCGAGGACCCTGATTCCCTCTCTCAACCAACCGACAATACTCAACCTACAGTTTCTCGCACGCGTTCTGGGCGCTGTGTCTCTTTCCCCGCCCGGTTAGCAGAGTTTATTCCCTGATTTTACGATCGCTGGTCGATCCGACCAACGCTCTAGGGGGGGAGCTCTGTAGCGTTTCACATTTTCATGTTGTATCGTTGTTTTACTAAACTGCAACCACATAAAATTTGAATATACACTATTCCGTCCAACCGCGCGTCGTTCGTTCTGCCTCGTTGTGCTATTCGACTGTTCTGTGCTGACTGTTCTGTGTTGACAGTTCTAACGGAGTCGAGCTCCTTTTCAGCTGTCTCCGGACCTTTTCTCATCACTCGTTGTCCGTCTTGGATTTATTGGGAGCGGATTATTCTGTGTGTAGTGGAATATATTTCTTCACTGTCCGTGAGTTTTCATTGTCATATTTTGTTTATGTTTTATCGTGTTGTTTGTATTCTACATTGGTAATTTTCCGCTACAACAGCAACCTAACAACGTTGCTTTAGAATAACAAATAAATGCCTTAGCTGAGCAAGTTAGTAAGCTTGCTGCACCCCATAAAATGGCGGAAACGAGGCCATCTCGTACTCTCCTCATCCTAAATAGGAAAGAGCCGCTGATTCGCGAAAGCAAATCCCAGCGTCAAATGGACCGTTCTAGGGTTCAAGACATTTTGCGCATGGCAGGGCTAATTAACTGCCAGGTAAAAAGAGTCCATCGTGTAGGCCGGTGGAACCCAACTGTAACTAGCGCTCGCCCGATCTTGGTAGAATTTATGAACCAGCAGGACTGGGATACGCTTCTTTTAAAAAGTGCTTACCTTGAGCGCTACACAAATGGGCGATTCAAAGTTGTCCAGGATAAGGGGCCTCAACCTCATTTTCATGGAAAGCGTTCAAAAGCGCCCATGACTGGCTTGAAAACTCTCATAAAAGGGATCAACCTTAGCCACCATAAAATGTTTAAGTCATCTGCGGTAGTTGTCATTGAAGATGTACTCCAAAATGGGCCGCCAGTAGAATACGAGCGCATGAAAAACTCGCTTTTCAGTAAGCTTCTGAACGAGGAAAATCTATGTACAACTGCCATTAGGCCGGTGCAAGCTCGTTCGCAAGGGCAGTCTAGCCAGTTATCAACTTCTCCGGTTTCAAAAAACGGGGTATCAGCGACGGTGCTCCCGCCCCTAGTAAAGTTAGTTTAAAATGTGCGCAGAATAGAAATACCCGTGTACTGTACACAAATGCTTGCTGTATACGTAAAAAATGGGGTGAGCTGCAGTTTGCTGCATTGGAAAACCAGGTCGACATAATTGCCATCTCCGAATCATGGTTGAAACCAGATGATCATGTTGGTTGAAATCCAGATGATCATGTTCCGTCATTTGTATCAACTAAGTATGCCATCTATCGTCAGGATAGCTGGATACTGGTGCTACGGGAGGGGGAGTGGCAATTATGATAAACGAAGATCTCCCCCACAGTGAGACATCGATAAAGATCGCTTCTCACTCAATCCAACTAACATCGGAAAACCACCCTGGTGGAGCGCGTCTATTCGCAAGGCTATTAGATGTCCTGACCGTAGCTGGAGGGCTTACAAATTCTGTGGAACTCACAGATCTAGACTGCAATTCATACAGACCAGAAATTCAGCTGTTGCGCTGCAAAGGAAAGCTAAAAGGGACTTCGAATCCCGACTTGCCAAAAAAGCAAAGAATATCTTGAAAGCTTTTTATGGATATGTTCAGTCCAAGCGATCATTAAGAGAAGAAATAGGTACGTTAGTGTTGGACGATGGCAAACGGCTTTGACTGCACCGGAAAAAGCCGATGCGTTGCATTTATTCTTCTGCAGTGTTTATCGGCGCGATTCAGGTAACTGTTCAGAAACTCACGAGTGCTGAGCACCTCCCTTTAGCTCGGTGGAGGTTAATCAGGAAATGGTCACCACAGTTCTGTCGCAGCTGGATAAAACTAAGTCAGCTGGCCCCGACGGTATACATCCGGCTATTCTTCAACCGCTCGCGAATATAGTTAGCCTTGCAATCAGAAATCTTTTCGAAGCTACCTTACTCCAGGGTATACTACCGGATGATTGGAAACGAGCGGCGGTAATAGCCATATACAAAAAGGGTCCCATTTCGGATGTACGCAACTACAGGCCAGTAAGCCTGACAAGCATTCTTTGCAAGTGCTTGGAAAAAATCATTCGGCACCAGGTATGTAAACATTTGGTAGCCAATTCCTTACTATCCGATGCCCAGCACGGATTCTGGAAAGGAAGGTCCTGCCTAACCAATCTTCTAAGCTTTCTGGACGAAGTGACATTACGCCTCGATGAAGGGAGAGTAGTCGAAGTCTGCTATCTTGATTTTCAAAAGGCATTTGACTCGGTGAACCATAGGTACCTTCTGCACAAACTAAGTATGTGTGGCGTCACAGGTGACTACATCGATGGTTAGACAGCTTTTTAACTAATCGCACTAACTATGTTAGAATTGCAGGGGAGTGCTCGCAGGAATCACTGATTCTCAGTGGAGTGCCTCAAGGCTCGGTGCTTGGTCCATTACTTTTTCTTATTTTTGTAAACGACCTGGCAGCGTGCTTGAGTTCACGCTGCTTCCTGTTTGCTGATGATGTTAAGATCCTAGGAACCGACAGTAGAGATACGCTTATCTCTGATTTAGAAAAAGTAATCGAGTGGACAAAGACCTGGGACTTGCCACTAAACCTGGGGAAGAGCTGTCTTCTGACGACTGATTTAGCGACAACCAACTAGAAGTTGGAGAAGGAACTATCAGAATAGCGGCTGCTCAGAAAGTGAAGGATCTTGGCATTACTATAACAGGCGATTTTAAATGGGCTACTCAATGTGCCGAAGCTGCAAACAAGGCTCGCAGAGAATTGTTCAGACTTCGCTCAGCGTTATCTTGCCGAAAACCTTCAATCTTCATTCCCTTATACAAAGTAGTTGTGCGGCCTCACTTGGAGTACTGCGTTCAATCCTGGGCACCGTACTTGAAAAAGGATATAGCATGTCTCAAAAGGGTCCAGCGCCTTGTGACTAGGATGGTTGAGGGTCAGGCAGGTGAAACTTATGAGGCTAGACTCAAGGAGTTCGGTTTGTTCTCACTGAAGAGGTGGCGGCTGCGAGGTGACCTAATAGAAGCCTGCAAGATTCTAAAGGGTCTTACGGGTGATAATATTACTGAAATCCTTAAACTTGCACCTAAAGCAGCTACAAGGGGTAATTCCATGAAACTTCTCAAGAGTAGGCCAAGGTTGCTGGCACGTGAGCACTTTTTCAGCAACCGTGTGGTCAACTTCTGGAACAAGCTCCTAGATTGTATAGTAAGCCTCTCAAATGTGCTGAGCTTTAAAAGGGAATTAGACAATAAATGGTCTGTCATATTTCCGCATATTGTCTAATAAAAAAAACTTTTAAAAAAAACGTATTTTTACATTTTTATCATATCTGTCTAGGCCTGGATAACCTGACAGTAAATTAGCCCACATGCAGTCCATGACTGTGTTTCACTTTACCTCAGCTAGGCTAGTGATTTCATACACCACACATTGTTCACGCATATTATTGCATTGTTTCCTGAATAGCTGACCTCTCACCGTGCTGGTGAAGTGAAACCCTACCTTACTTTCCAGATATTCGGAAACAAGTACGTGTGAAAAGTACGAACTGTATACTCGATATCCAAGTGCCAGGTGCTCAACCGCATACTGTCGAAGGAAATCTGGGCGCGTGATTGGCTTTTAGCCACCTTCAGCCCTGTGCAACTTGAACTTGAACTTGAACTTTCGGGACATGCGATATCTTTTTTCAAGTACGATGCACAGGGTTGGACACAGTATACCAATTCGCATACCTGCACGGATGTGCAATCATGCAATACTTTGTGCTGTGTGGCTAACACCGTGCTAAATTGATTGGCCAGAGTTAGTGAGCTGCATGCTGAAACAGGCTGAAGTCTTCTTCTTCTTCTTCTTGATAGACGACAGGGGGTCAAGCCCTTGTAAGCCGCATCTCTTTATATCAGCAACATAATCCAGGAGCACCTCAGTTGAAGAAATCCTGTCCAGTGTTGTTCAGCTTCGCCGTGATTACAGGCAATACCTTATCCAAAAGTTGCTTGAACTGGTTTTCAGAGCTCGCTGAGATAACCTCTTCCGGAAGCGGTTTCCACAAGTTAGCAATTCTTGTTGATAGCGTGAATCCCTGTGGTAGGCGTCGTGTCCTTCGCTTTTTAAGCTTTAGAGCATGGCCACGGGTTCTTGAGTCCGTCACGAGAGGGAAAAACTCGCGCAGCTCGTCACCATTAGCTCCCAGTAATATGCGACGAGTTAGCAGCAGGTCGTAGCGCACACGCCGAATACTGAGCGACATGAGGTTGAGGCGTTGAACTCTCTCCACATAAGGAATTGATTTCAATCCTTGTACTCGTTTCGTCGCCCGCCTTTGCAATTTTTCCAACTGGTCACGTTCTCCCTTAGTTTGAGGATAGGTGGCTGGCAAACCATATTCCAAAACTGGTCTCACGTATGTGGAATAAAGAATGCGAAACATTTGTGGCGTAATCGCCAAAAACGACCGACTAATAACCCACCATGCGCGGTTTGCAGCAGCAGCGTTTCTGTTCGTATACTCATTCGATTTAAGCGTCCGAGTCACAATTGTACCTAGGTCACGTTAAGTATCAACCCACTTCAGTTGATGATCCCCGAGGAAGTACTTGTATTATCAGCAGAAGACCTTACTGTACCCCAAACTTTCAGATCATCCGCGAAAAGTAGACAATTCGTATTTAATTAGCCGGGGAGGTCATTAACATATACTTTGAAAAGTAATGGGCCGAAAACATATCCTTGCGGAACCTCGAAAGTTGGACGTGTAACCTGCGATTTGACTCTGTTAACCTCGATCTGTGTATAACGGTTAACAAGGAAGTCTTCAATCCAAGTTAGAACAGGTCCCTTCACACCACGAGCACGGAGCTTGAGCAATAGACGTTGAAATGGAACACGGTCGAGAGCCTTACTGGAGTCAATGGAGGCAGTGACTACCGGGTGACCCAGATCAAGTTTAGCACACCAGTGCTCGCGAGCAGTGATGAGATTGGATGAGCATGATCGTCTTGGCGTAAAACCATGTTGAGCTGATGTTAACTGACTGGTTGTAAGGAGAAAATCTTCAATCTGATTCTTCAGCAGTCTCACTACCATGTCCTGTCCTTTTTTCTTCCTCATATCTGTCTAGGCCTGGGCAGCCTGACAGTATCTTAGCCTACGTGCAGTCTCTGACTGTGCGGCACTTTGCCTGAATCAGGCTTGTGCTTTCATACCGTCACGCTATACCTCCTATAGAGGAATGAATATAGAAGTTTTCGGCATGTGAACGCTGAGCGCAGTCTGAATAATTCTCTTCGAGCCTTATTTGCTGCTTCGGCACATTGAGTAGACCACTTAAAATCTCCTATGATAATAATAGCGAGATCCTTTACTTTCTGAGCATCAGCTATTCTGATAGTTCCTTCGCCGATTTCTAGTTGTGTTGTTGCCAAATCAGTCGTCAGAAGGTCGCTCTGTCCCGGGTTGACGCCCTACATGTCCAAATGCCACAATCCATTGATGGTGCAGCCTAAACGCGAATGTCGCCAGCTATATGGCCGTGGAACCTCAAACGCTTCTTCCTTTGCTTTTTCGACCCGCCACTCAATAAACTGCGTTTTGTACAATCTCTCATATTCTTATACCGTATTAAACTATAGAACAATTCAAGCACACCTCCGAATGAAAATGGGCATGCGCTTCAGCTTGGTCGATTATCCCCTGGGATATTGATACCTTCAGCCCTACGCAACTTCAAACTGAACGTGAACTTAAACGTGATTACCAACAAGTGTCTAAAAAATTCTTGTTGCAGAAAGGTATTAAATGGTATCGAGTGTAATGTTTGCAAGAGATGGGCACATAAGAAGTGTTCAAGGATGAATCCCCGTGACAATAAGGTTTATGTTACTCACCGTTGGCTCCAATGAATATGTAGTGAGTGCCAACGAGCAGCTAAAAAAGCATTTTCCGAAAAGTCTAAAAATGTTCGTTCTCCGCAATACAACAAAGCTTCTAAGGTTAGTGCGAATAGATCATTTGCTGAAGTTGTACGTGAGAATATCACTGCTAGCCCCGCGGTACAAACAATGAACTCAAATGAAATTACGGTAAGTAAATATCCGAAGATTGCAAAGTCACGCAACAGGATTAAAAAGGTTAAGGCACCGGATCAAGCGGATAAACTACATGTCACTTCACAGACTCCGTCTCCGAAGCCACGCAAAAGTAGGAACAAGGCACAGACAGGTCGTAAAGCGGTAACCACTAGAAAATTTGACTCTCAGTCAAATTTAATTGCTACTGTCGTTTCGAGCCTCGATAAGATATCAAAGGATCTGGAGCAACTTAAATCGGCTCGTCAGGGAATACGGGATAAATCTCGTAGCATGCTGGTGCTTAATCAGGATGAACCCTATATACGCGAAGCCAAAACGCGTAAGTCACTCGACGGAGTTGCAAATGAAATCTGCTTCGTAATGTTGGTATGCGCCCAGATACGCCACTAAAGCATGTTCATCGTGTTGGCGTATGGAAGGGTGACAAAAGTGAGTCAAGCCACTTTTGGTTGAATCTCTTGCAATTCCGGCGTGACATGTTCTTTGCAAGTTACATTGTCTTTATTGAAACCAACAAAGGGAAACATGTTGTCGTGCCCGACGACAAGAAGGAATCCGTTAGGTCAAAGAATTCAGGTTATGATGTAAATTATAACAGAATGCGCTGTTCTTCAGAAAAGGATGGCTCTTTGTCAAATATAGAAATCACGGACGGGTTTGGGGATGTATACGTTAATCATCGTATTGACCCTAAAATTCCACAGCTCGTGATAAGCAAGCGTGCGTGCAGCTTGCTAGGTTTACTGAAACGCATTTTCGGACGTTTCCCACCACACTCACTCGTGAAATTACTAAACACTTACATACATCCTGTCGTTGACTACGCTGTACAAGATTGGACGCCATGGATGGAAAAAAACATCTCGCTCCTCGAACGAATTTATCACAAGGCAACCAAAACGGTTACCGGATTGAATAATTTACCCTTTGAGCAGCGACTGACCAGACTTGGACTGTGCACTCTCGAGCGCAGGCGTATCCTACACGACCTCACTCTGACATATCGAATCATCTACGCGAAATCCCACCCTATCAAACACCTCTTCAAGTTTGGTTCGGTTGTCCCCACACGCAGCCACCCTTTGACCCTTCAAATCCCAAACTCACGATTGAATTGTCGTCGTCACTTCTTCGCTGTTCGTGTATGCTTCTTGTGGAATAGCTTGCCGATAGATATTGTTACCTCATCGAACGAGCACATCTTTAAACAAAGGTTATGAAACCTTATGTTGAGAACTACTGCGTTGGCCCCTACCTATTGATGTCTATAAAATTTTAACGCACGGAACTACCGTCCATCCAAAGATTCTTTTCCTTCAGTCTGTGTTGCCATTGAGGATTATTTTTGCTCCACCTATGAAGAACATGGACATGATCATAAAAGTAACGATTTTTTATATATAATTTTCTATAAATCTTGAATCTTGAATCTTGAATCTTCAAGGTAAAGTAGAACTTCAGGCCGCGCAAGGCGATCCGACTCTCTTAAGCACACCAAAAAACGTGCCGACTCCTCGGTATTACGCCCGAGGATCAAGCAGGATTAATTAAAAATATATCGCGAGACACCGTCGCCACAGTGATATACGGAAATTCATGTAATATCCGAAATAAGTGGTCTGAACTCTCCATCCTAGCGCATGTTTAAGACCGCATGTAATAGCACTGTCCGAAACCTGGCTATCTGCAACTGATCATATTCCTGACACAATTTGTAGCAGCTATTCTGTGGTCAAATTTGATAGACCAGGTGAACTCAAAGGGGGTAGCGTTGCTATCTTTCTCGGACTAGTTGTTCAAACTTCAGAATCGAGCGTTAGGCTAAGCACGCACAACTTCCAACTTAGCTCATGTCGTCTTTTTAAAGCTTCCTTACAACATGGAAATTTGCCGAGTATTTGGAAGCTGGCTACATAAAGCTGGCAGTCGATCCTCAGTTTGTGAGTACAGACCTGTCAGTTTTACTAGCATCCTATCTGAAATCCTGGAGAAACATATTAGGGATAGGATCTGTCGCCATGTAGTTGATTACACGTTGCTAAACTTTGCTCAGCACGGCTTCCTTAAATGGAAGTCGTGCCTAACAAACCTCTTATGTTTTCTTAACGAGGTCACCATGAGGCTAGATAAAGACCAACAAGTTGAAGTTTTTTACTTGGACTTTTGCAAGGCCTTTGATTCGGTTAACCACAGATTGCTTGCGACCAAACGGATAGAATTTCCATGCTGCATTATATTTGCAAAATGTACTTCAAATGTAAAGGTGAGTATCATCCATTTTACTCGAGAGAGTCTAAGTTTCGGGTTTCAGCGTGGAATAGCTGTGCGATTCCATTTAGTTGCCAGTGAGGTGAGCTTGTTTATTTCACATCAAATTTAAGGTCCTTCCAATTGTTCTTCATGCTATTTGTCTTTGCGGTCTCACAACAGCTGATGCGGCACACGCCCCGGTTAAAATTCGAAAGACTGTCTTGTTATCAACCAGAGAATTAGATCTGCTGGCAATTGTCTGTGCCGCGTTGCCTGTAATGGTATCTGAACATTTTAGCACGAACAAGTTTCGTGGCTACTTAGCCTTCTGACGGAACAACTAAAAGATCACAATGAAGAATGCAATGAAGGTTTTGATAATCTAGTGTCTCTTATATTCAGTGTTCTTGACGGTTCCACGACAATTGCTTCTTGACAATTGCTCCCCGACAATTACTCCGCGACAATAGCTCCTTGACAATAGCTCCTTGGTATATTTGCTCCTTGCCCAATTGCTCCTTGCCCAATTGCTCCTTGCCAAATTGCTCCTTGTCCAATTGCTCCTTGCCCTATTGCTACTTGACCAATTGCTCCATGACTTTTAGATCACGATCAGATTGGTTAACTTTGCGACGAAAATAATTCATACAAGTGAAGACAAGTATTTTTTCTTCTTTGAACATTTTAATAAAAATTGATTAAAATACCATAGATCACTGTAATAACAATAACAATAACTAAGCCATGTGTTTTTCGGTGTTTTTCACAAAATCTTGGTCTCAGGTCTGATAACTGCACACAAAAAATATCACTGTTATAAAACATCTTCCAAACTATTGTCTTGATTGTCTTCTCATACTTCCTCTGCAACAGAAGCCTACAAATTGTAGTAAAAGGCAATGCTCTTCAGTACACTCACGGTGTCCCGACCCTGCTGACCTTCAACAACTCTTTTAATTCTTTCTGCCAGTTTGATGTGTTTCTTCCTTTTTGGTGGTGGGGGCTGACCACTCAACAGCTGGGTTATTGTGTTTTTGTTTAACATCTGTTCTTTTTTGATGTTCTCAATGAATCTGAACACATGAGGGAAGAACGCTCCCACAAGAGACTGCATTCTGTTGTGCCAGGCCTCGATACTGTTGTTGATTCGTTGCATGTCTGACATGGTGCGTTCGTACTGGTTCCACAGTTCGATGGGGAACATGGGGGCACGGCGTTCAGCTCCTTGCCGTCTTGGTGGCCTCCCGATCCAGGTGTCTTCAAAATAGTCAACAAATGCCTCGCCTCCCTTCTCTGCCATGCATGTGACGAAACCTTGATTTTCTGTCAGAGTTTCAAATGCCCCAACAACTTGGTCACGGGGAAGGAATGCAAGCGCAGGAAGACACCGAATCCAACATGCAAAAAGACCATCCTCTTCAGCATAGGTGGTCGCTAATCCAAGTTGCTGACACTTCCTCCAGCAGCACTGACCCAGATGAAAGAAGCAGCCTGTCACAACAAGACCAGGAAACTTCTGTTCAAAAGCACGGGTGGCAGCATTTTCAAAGTCACACACCAAGGTCGTCGGTGCAAGGTTTGGCTGCAGCTCTCTGAGAGCCTGTTTAAAAAACGAAGGAAAAAGAGATAAAAGCATAAAAAAACCCATGTGTCAGTAAGGGGTGGAAAATGTCATGAAAATAATGAAAATGATGAGAATAACCCTTACGCTTATCATGCTGAATAAGATAATGTTATTGTGTACCTGTAGAACCTGTAGAACCTGTAGGACAGGATACTCACTGAAGAATGCCATCCCTGTAAAGAACAGCTTGTGCT
>JACCGJ010010531.1:0-19921 GCA_013407085.1 Atriophallophorus winterbourni | reverse complement strand
CCATATAATCAAGTTATTTTAATTGTAATGAAACAACACTTACCTGCATTGTTACGGCCAGCCAGAACTCGCCGGCGCATGTTTACCACATCACATCCGGTAAGATTTTTCTGAAATCGAGTCTTCACGTAGTACCTTACGTTGAATGAGGAGTCCCCGCATTCCAGCAGCGGTCGAATCATTTCCAATTCCGAAGGCGTTAGACGTCGGCGGACCGCTGCAGAGCTATTTATTGGAGCTGAAGCAACCAATCAGAATTCAACCAATCAAAATAATCTGTATGAAGGCGGACAGGCGTTGTGGCTGAAGCAATTCAACCAATCAAAAAGTTTTGCAGGTTGTAGGGATACTGTTTGCCGCTATGAATCATTGGTTTTAATGTAACATGTCTGGACCTTACGTAACCGTACACTTAATAAGCTCATATGTGTAGTTCTAAGCGTGTGCTAACGTAAAGAGTACTTACAGATAGGTTAATAACCAGGAATACCATGACAAAATACGCTGTCTAAAGAATTGTTTATTTTGACAATTTCGCATGGCGATGGAGCAGCTAGAGATTCTACAAGTGCTTCAAATATATCTGTAGATTTGCACATGCGAAAATGGATTAGGAGAGAATTCCAGAGCTGTGCACATAACGAGTGCACTCTCCAAAGCGTATTGTCTACCTTAACTAAACTTGGTGCTCTATAACTATACGGAAGAAAACAAAAAGATTAACACGAATTCTACTTAGCCATAGCCGGTCTGTGTCTAGTAGATTATATTTTATTTAATAAATGAAGGATTCGAGTAACCTACCGTGATTTTTCTAAAGCTGCATTGAAGGCATTCTAAGAGTATACAGTCACGCCTAGCAATTTAATCGTAGGCTATATTACAGTAGTCATGACGCGGTAATACTTCCATTTCATATAGACTTCGTTTACTTTCATGTAATCGAAATTTTTTATTGCAACATTCATTGATTGTTATTTCTCAAAAAGGTAGTATTTTGCTTGTTTAATTACAGAAGACTTTCGAATATTTTGGAAGCAATTTGTTATTAATTTTTATTTTTATTTAACCTAAAATTTACCTGCAAAATTGACCTTAAAAAAGTAATCGCGATTGTTTCGGTATCAGTATCAATCTCACAGGGCGATAGTCGAGCAAGTCAAATCTAGTGCCCTTGTACATACCACAATTTCATTGTGCAAACATTTAGGCAATTACTGATTATGATTAGCATACCTTGGATATCCAAGAATAAAATTATTCATTTATTCATTTAAATTCGCTCTAGCTATCGCTACGATTATTCTTACTTGTTTGTTGAAATTAGCAGATGAATAATATCTAAATCCCAGGTCTTTGATTTCGTTAGGAGATGTAACTGGTGTATTGTTTAGACTGATATTACCAGAAGGTATTGAGCAGCGTATACCCATGCGTCTCTAGCGCTGAGAATTCTAACCATCATCGTAAGCTTCAACTTGAAAATGTTGTAACATCATCGTTAACATTATACCCCCAAACCCATCATCTGCTGATGCATGTAGTGCATGTAGTCCGAGTCATCCGTAGTTAGTACACCCACTATTAGTCAAGCTCCAACACCTTCTGCAACCAAGGCCATGGTGCACAGATAACGGTCGGCATCTTAGCGTTCATTTCGATTACCCACATTTAGACAGACGCGAGCTCTTCTTTCAAACCTTAGATAATTTAGAAACACAATAGTCAGGAATCCCATGAACCAACAAGTAACGTTGGTCAATCAAAATAATGGGCGCACACACGATATCAGTTACCGTACTCAACTACCATACCCCACATGTTGTATAACCAATCCCGCGGTAACTAAGACTGGCTTCATAGATTTTCACCTTACCCACCTCATTATTGTACCCAACAAATTTACTATTGTGATTACATGACTCCATAAACACCATTTTACACTCGATACAATTCATGCCACATACGCTTTTTTATGACCATGCCGTTTTTTCCAAAAATAATAAATTAAATATTAATGGACCTACATTGTTGTCAAAATTTACTTTAACTTCTTTCAATTCCGCTCCTCCTTATGTTAGTATCCTACTTAATAATGCCAGGTCAATTACACCTATTATTTAAATGCTGAAATCTTTTCTCATTCTGAACTCAGGAGACATTATTCTTATAACCGAAACCTGGACCCGACTGGACCAGCCTGACTCAACACTTAAGGTACCCAATAGCCAGATATTCAGGAATATTCGAACCTCGAAACGTGGTGGCGGTACTCTTATATATGTTTATTCGAGGTTCACAGTTGATACCTATACCTCACCTAGTCTGTCAGAACTAGAAGACTCAATATGGAATGTATTACCATATTTAGATCTCTCAATAGGTTCCAATTATTATCCACTGTCTTCAACCACTTCTAGAATGGATTCTTTAACTAATGCATTTATTGAAGAATCTCTACATAACGCGCAATATTAACTAATTGCTGGTGACCTTAACATGCCAAAGTTAAGCTCTCACGATCCTGCACATCATAGGTGTTATACAACGATAGACTTACTAGTTTATAAGCAATTTATTGAAGAACCTACTAAAAATGACAACATCCTTGACGTAGTCTACACTCTAAACCTTTCCCCAGCTAACTTAGAGGTAATTCCAACGTTCATAAACTGTGACCATAAGATATTATCATTCCAAATAAATTGCGCCACTGCTTCTGTCAACTATTCTAAGAAATCTAATGATAAGCAAACCAAAACCACATCAACTGGACTCTAATTTCAGAATTCATTGGAACAGAAGACCGGAGCGGATTCTTTCTTTCTAGTGATTTCACATCGGTTTCTTCAAATTTTCATTCAAAAATTGAAGAGATACTGAAAAGGCGTCATATAAGTTTATTAAACGTACAAAATTAATGAAAGCCCAGAAAAAAGAAAAAAAATAATGAAGCTATATTCTGTTGCTATGGAAACGCGTGACATTTCTACTCTACTTTGTTCTTATGATCTATCAAGATGTCACTGATATGATTCAGATAACACACTGAGAAGCGAGAAAAACAGAGCACTTATAAATCGGGGATAAGCTGAAATTATTAAGTAAGCTTTTCAAGCTAAGTTCATTTAACTCAACAAGAAACATAGATTTCATTATCCAATATTGTAATTCATCCGTAGCTGAAACCATTGTCAGTTTATCTGATGCTATTTGTTAATAATTACTTCTATGCTTCAACTCTACCAACAAAAAGTCAAACTACGTTTATACAACTAGTCAACTTCCAAGTAAACTAAAAAATTTGAGTATAAACCTGAGTGAAATAATGAAATTCTGTCACTAGTCAGCTTTTATTAATAAACTTGACATAACAGGCATACCTCCAACCATAAGCAAAATGGATGGCAAAAACTTTTAAACTCTTTTCCTGAACTTATTCGACACATCAATGGAATCAGGTACCTTTCCAGCAGCATGTAAACACTCAATTTTTATAATCCGATACAAATCTTGCTAGAAACACTTAGTCACCAACTACCTACTGTTAAACCATATTGCTTTCTTATCAAGATTATTTGAAAATTAGTAAACAAAGCTATGATTATATACCTTACACCCACTATCTTTTCTAAGGAACAGCACGGCTTCCTTACTCAAAGATCCTGCATCACTCGCCAGTTAGAATACTTAGACTGCCTCACAAACCCAATTGAAAATCGTTCAGCAGTCATAGTTGTCTTCCTGGATATAACTAAAGTTTTTGACACAGCACAACATAAACTGTTACTATCAAAGCTGACTTTATTTATTAAAGGTGAGAATCTTCTTTCTTGCCCAACCTCTTTGCTTGCAGATCGCACATACTGCGTCGGGTTCGATAGTTACAGATCGCGCACGCTGCTGATCTCAAGTGGCGTGATACAAGAAAGTGTTTTTGGTCCACTACTTTCTCATATATATATAGACGATGTACATACTGTCATATTTCATAGTAAACTACTATCGTTTACGGACGACATAAAAGTAGTCATTTCTTTACCATCTTCGAAAGCACAAACTTACATTACAGGTTGAATTAAGATTCGGCTGCATTATCCAGCTAGGGTGAATTATCGGTCTCTCATTCTGTGTAGATAAATCTAAGTGCATGCTTTTAAGATGTACAATACCTGGTAGATCAATCCTTGTTAATAATAAGCCCATTCATATGATCGACTGCACACGTGAACTTGGGTCTAAATATTCTGCATCGCTCACATTCGAAGAGCATATGCAGAACGTGAACTCGAGGGCGAAGGAGAGTGTAAATATGATTCATTAGTTAATTACTCTTACACCCCTCAATACACTTCACTTTGATTACTGTAATAGAACATATAGCAGCATAAATAAAACCGATTGCATCGTTTTGGAAAAATTACAACGTATTTTTACCGAATCAATCATTGGAATCTATCATAGAGAGAAACGTGTAAGCAGCACATGCTAAAACCATTAGGGTTCCGTAAAATTAGGCACAGCCTATTAATGTTTTTTAGACTAATATCCTCTGATAATCTAGATATAAGTTTGACTATTCGCTCTCGATAAGATTTTAAGTATAATTTAATAAATCAAGATAATATAGTGGAGCTACCAAGATTCCGCACGAAAATAAGGAAAAAACATTTACCAAAATAAGTTTTCCTAACCCATGAATCTTTTCCAGAACAACATAAGACTTTGCACCCCTTTACATGATTTTATGTCACATCGAGATTCATTCCTAACTACGGAAAACATAATGAAACTTTTCAACTTAGATATTTCGGTATGCGAACTATTTAATAATGGCATTCATGGTTACTAATAGCAAAACAAGATTTACAACGTTTATATAAAACATTTACCTGGCTTATTAGTATTTGCCTTCCAAATTACCTCGTTTATATTCACGTGAAAAAACTGACTCATAAATGATACCTCCCTACCACACAGAATCTTCTACGAAAACCCGCGAGAAAAAACGTTCTTCCTTCAAAACAGACTTATATTTCGAACAAAGAGAACTGAAAAATTGTGATTACTCGGCCTCTTCTCGATTTCCCAAATCACATCAGTCAAAAATCTGTGTTCTTCAGGACAATTATTTATCCTCATACCATTATTTCATTTCGTGCAATAACAGATCATATATTGAATTTCAGTAAAAAATGATTGGTCGCCGTTTACCTTTATTATTTTAACGATCATAAACATTCCACTGCACAATTGACCTTGCTAATTTAGTAACGATTGTATATATTTGGCTTTGTTCATTCAAACAATTTGTTTATTATTGATCATGCGTTGCATGAATTGGATATCCAATAATAAATAATTTATAACCTATAATTTAAATATCGGCTATCAGAAAGACGAATGGAAATGCAAGCCTGTGTTTTAGATAAAGTTTGGGAAGTTTTCACATTGAGTCAAGATTTTCGAATAATTAACCGACTGCAGTTTGATGCCTGATGGACGTAGGTCAAGTATTTCTCAACTAAGCTTCTAACGCTTAACCTTTACGCTAGCTTCTGCGAAGATGTTGAGTTAAAGTGACGCATCGTTTACATGCAGGAGGTGACTTATGGGTTTATTAAGATCTGTCTTAGCCATTGCTAACTGGCTACATGACTGTGCCAGCTTTGGGATGTTTACAACTGGGAAACAATTTTGCGCATTATTTCCAAATGGACGGTGATAATACAAAGCCAATTATATATATCGAGAACGAGAAAAGCTTTGATTACCTGATCGACACCGAACTCTAGATCGAAACGTTTTGAACCTTTTCATGTTGGCAGTGGTCAGCTGTAAGGAGGAGGGCTCCTTAGTCAACATAAGTTTAAGTTTGAAGATGTTACTTATAATAATAAAAACAATAATAATGTTATTATATCAAGGTCGCGGGTTGCTCGAATTCGGTACGTGATCCCAATTCACTGATTACTTATACTCTGCTTATGTTCAACGTATTCTGTTAACATATTTTGCCTCAATTTCATTAAAATAATATTTGTTGAATCCATTAAATATTCCAGGTGTATAAAAAGCACTCGAAAACCTTATTATCTTCCCGCATTAAGCTACGTAAATTATCTAATCCTAGTAATTGTACTGTCAGATTAGACACTGACACTTCAGTTATTCTGAATAAATTTAAAAAAATCAGAATCGGAGGTGTCAGAACTTAGAAATGAAATAGCATTATGCAATTTCACCTATAATTCTCTAAAACCTCTTTTATCATTCATGCACTCTGATATAGGTATTGACTAAAATATATTGATTCAAGCCAATAAATTTATAAAAAACATAAGCACGGAAATATATAAAAAAGGAGCTCGTTCAAAAAATGTTATCATCTTTAAACGATTTTAAAATGTATCTTTTAAACATATGGCATCCCCATAAAATGTTTCACTGAAATCCGACTACGTAAAAACACAATTAAACAACGTACTCTTATTTTATTAAAATTCACAGATGAGAGTTTTGCGTCGTATTTACTTGGTGATAAAAACCTTTTAAAAAGTATTCCAAGGTTCTCGAGTGTGGTCTAAAAACCGGACTTAACGCCCATGCAACGAAAATTCAACTATAAAAAAGGAAATTTATCCCCACCACTATATGTAAAATACTTCAGATAATAATGAACGAATACAATGCGAATCTCAAATTGAACATAACTCTAATAATTCACAAAGCTCAACACCCGCACCCGATAATCATGGTACGTGTGAAACACGTCCTTTGCATTTACGCTCGCTGCGTTCGCCTAAATTAAGACAAACACGTCCCCTCCTAACAAATCCTCCTTCTTTCAGACGGGCAGTAATCAGACAACCTCCCCTACAACGTATGAAGTAACTAATTATATAAGAGGTTACCCTAATCTTGATGACCGTATTGAAACTTCTTGTTTCCCAATGAATAACCACCTACGATATAAGCAAAGGTATCTTAATTCACAAATTCCTATGCCTTTTCGCAATATTCATCCTTATTTTAATTCAGCTACCATTTCACAATATCCCTCCCCTTATAATAATTACATACCCCTACCTATATTTTATAATCCATATGTACCACACTCCACTAATAAACCATACGTTTTCTCAAAAGCACATGAATTGAATTTAACGCCTAGAAAACTCCGTTATGCACCCACCCCAATATTTTTTAACTTTCGACCTTTGTGTTGTTCGTTTTCTGGTCATAAATGCTAGATCAATTATACCTAAAATCCATATACTAAAATCTTACCTTTCTTCTAAACCTGTAGACATTGTAGTGGACCAAATAATATAAGTCTAGCACTACACACAATAAGGCAGAAATGAAAAGAACTCACTAAAAGACCAAAGGAGCGAATGTCCAATGAAAGATCCGTAACGTCCAACGATAGCGAGGTAATTCACACAGGAAAATCCAAGAAATGGAATCCAAGGTGCAGAAAGCGCTTAAATTTTGGAGAATACGTTAATCACAGTTCAAGTACAGAGAGGCACACACGGACTTCGCAACCACGGGAGAAGACAAAATCCGAGTTTAAAATTGTATTAACCGCCAAAAAGTGTATTGCACAGGCATTAATACTGATAAAATATACATGGCCAAAAAACGAATAACTATACAAGGCCAAAAATTGTATGTACAAAATACGAAGTTATAAAGTAAAAGCGGTTCACTAAAATACTCCCTATCCAGAGTGTTAGTTAGGCTTGAATGCAGGGTAACGCGCTCGAAATGTTCATAAGGTCACGTAGTCAGCTACGCGTTCGGGCAAATGCATATGTCTATCGGTTCTGGTTTCACCAGGGTTAGGAGGGACCGGAGGATTGGGATTAACATGGAGAAGGTAGGCACATGAGGATTATCAGGTGGTTGTGCGTGAGGGGTAGTGACGCTTGGTGGAGATTGCGGCTTAAGCTCGACAAAAGCGGGTTTTAAGCGGTTGATAGAAACTGTGTCACATCGACCATTTGTATCCAAAACGAAGTACTTGGATTTACGCTCAATAACTTTGTGTGGTACATGAAAGGATGGCTGGAGAGGTCAACAGACAGAGTCACGTCGCACAAAAACAAAATCACACGTATCAAGATCAGGTGATTTCTATTGGTGGATATTGCACTGACGAGGAAGCGTAAAGTTCAACTTCGACATGAACGATCGCAAGCGAGAAATGTAATCTTACGCCGGAGGTAATGACTGGCAAGGCACAACAAGTTCACCGGCTGAGCATTGCATTTCTTCTCTAATAGCAGAACGAATTCCAAGAAAAACAAATGGCAAATTCTCAGTCCATTTGTTAGGATCAGGCTGATAAGATAAAGAGGCTTTGAGCTGCCGGTGGAAGCGTTCAACCAATCCATTCAAGTTAGGGTGGTAGAAGATAGTTCAGATATGCTGATAGTCAAGAAGTCGCGTCAAATCGCAGAACAGAGTCGATTATAACTGAGCGCCACGGTTGGTTGTGATGACAGAAGGTGTGTCAAAATTGGCAATACAATGTTCGACGAAGGCGCGTGCTACAGTCTCTGAACAAGTGTCTTTGATCGAAACAGCAATCGGCCATCGAGTAAAGCGATCAATCGCCGTTAGGATGAATGAGTATTCGTTAGATGATGGCATAGGACCGACAAGACCAAAATGCACATGTGAGAATCGACGGTTTGGATTCCTAAATGTAACGTAAGGTGTGAAGGTATGTCGCGATAGCTTGTTCTTTTGACAAGGAATACAATGCTGGACCCAAGTTCGTATATCCCTATTTATGGACGGACAAACGAAACGATCTGTGATTAGCCTCACGGAGGCACGCTTTCCAGGATGAGACATCGAATGAAAATGATCGAAAATGGTACGTCGCAGAGAAAGATGAACAAGAGGTCTAGGTTTCCCTTTCGAGATAACGCACATCAA
This sequence comes from Atriophallophorus winterbourni, assembly GCA_013407085.1. NCBI lineage: Eukaryota > Metazoa > Platyhelminthes > Trematoda > Plagiorchiida > Microphallidae > Atriophallophorus > Atriophallophorus winterbourni. The sequence continues at coordinate 10,969 of JACCGJ010010531.1, read as the reverse complement.
CGAATCATCGGCGTTTGGTGACTCAATTTGCTGCAAATCCAGGGATCGACACTCCGCGAGTTCGGTTTTATCAATCTCGGCTTGCTGGTTAGACAAAAGGGAGAGATCAAATGGTTTGCCTGCAGACAAAACAGAGATGTCACGTCTTGATAAAGCATCGGCAACCAAGTTCGCATCTCCTTCGACGTAACGAATATCGGTAGAGAATTGAGAAATGTAATCTAAGTGTCGAATCTCGCGCTGCGAATGACGATCAAGTTGGGACTGCAGGGCAAAAGTCAGTAGTTTGTGATCCGTAAAAATAATGAAGTCACGACCCTCCAATAGATGACGGAAATGCCGTATGGCCAAATATATCGCAAGTAATTCATGGCCAAATGTGCTGTAGCGGGTTTGTGCCGGATTAAGCTTTTGCGAGAAAAATGCCAGTGGACGAACTGTGTTCTTGTGGTATTGTTGTAAAACAGCTCCCACAGCCGAATTGGAGGCATCGTTCGTCAATGATAAAGGAAAGGTCGGTTCGGGATCAATAAAAGAAAGTTCGGTGGCACTGCAAATAGCTTTTTGGATGCGAAAAAAGCTTCAAGCGCCTCTGGCGAAAGCTGAAGTGATTTAGCGTTGGATTCGAGCAAATCAGTCAGCGGGGCAATGATCTTTGCACAGTTTGGAACGAAACGACGGTAGAAGTTGATCATACAGATAAAGCGTTACCGTTGTTGGGACTGAAAAGTCGGAAATCGCCTGGCATTTCTCAGGTAGAGGTGTGATACCAGATCGAGTAAGGCGATGACCGAGGAAGTCCAGTGAATCTGTGCCGGAAATGCATTTACTAGGGTTGATCTTTATCCCGTAGTTTACGAAACGCTCTATAACAAGACGAATGTGCTTGACATGCTCCTCTAGAGAGTTGCTGGCAATCAAGACGTCGTCAATGTATGCGTAGGCAAACGACAACCCTCGCAGGACTTCATCGATGAAACGTTAAAATGTTTGTGCAGCGTTTCTCGGGCCAAAGGGCATCCAAGTGAATTCGTATAAGCGGAAAGGAGTTGTGACTGCCGTTTTAGGTGTGTCTTCCTCGGCTACCGGGATGTGGTAATAAGCACGAACGAGATCGAGCTTAGTAAGGATCGTTGTGGCACAAAGATTCGAAGAAATATCGTGAATTTGTGACACTGGATATCTGTCTGGGACCGTTGGATTGTTAAGAGCACGAGAGTCGCCACATGGCCTCTAGTCATCTGAGGTCTTATAATATATAAATTCTTTGCTATCCAAGGCTTGCAATACATGATCGGTTTATCTAAATTTGAACAGCAAAAGAAAATAGTACAGTGCAATTGACCGAAGTGAGCTGGATTTTCAAACATTTCTTGGGGACCATATGAAGTGGTGACGACCAGGAGCTGGAGGAGCGACGGATGCTCCCAAGCTCTAGCATGTGCTCAAATTCGGCTCTTGCGATCTTGAATTTGGACGGGTGAAGTTGCCTAGGTCTAAAAGAGACTAGTGGTCCGCTAGTGACAATGTGATGTTTCACGGAGTAGAGGCTGCATGAAGGATGAGAATTCATGCAGAATAGCACCAAAAGTCGACGTTTCTGGAGTGACAGCTTTGATGCCGGAGGAAATGGCTTTAGTAGTGATACCTGACACCTGTAAAGAGGTTGTCGTATCTACTAATCTCCACAGTTTTACTTCGACAGTTAGACCGAAGTGAGACAGAAAGTTGATAACGATGAATAATAATAATAATATATATTCTTGGACATCTAAGGCATGCAATACATGATCAGTTTAACAAAATTTGAACAGCAAAAGAAAATAGTACAGTGCAAGTGACCGAAGTGAGCGGGATTTTTACACATTTTTTCCGTTCAATGAGGGAAATACATATACAGTAGGTGAGACAAAATTTTCAATGTCCAATACAAAAAAAATTCATTTAAATTATGTCAAGATTTACGAATGGCAAAGATGCAAGAAACAAATGGAGAACAGAAATGGAAGGTAATTAAGGAAAGAGTGGTGCGAATTGTAATAAACCATGAGGTGATTTATATTCATCAAAGTTTTGCTTAGCCGTATGCATCTTATTGATGTGCGGTTCACCTCGGAGTAGTGGCGAATTTGCTTTGAATACAGGGAGCACGAGTTCTGATAATTGATTATCACTGGTTCTGTCACAGCGTTCTTGAATTTTATCTGCTAGTTTAGCCAGCGTGTGTAAACAGACTTTGACAGCGAACACTGCAAGGATTGCAGTGGTGTTTGGTGGCAAACAATTCAGCCAAAGTTGTTCTGGAACAGAATCGCATAATCTCCGTGTGAGTTCGCGAAATAACGCATGTGACGAATTAGATATGACGGCATTTTATTCACGAGGTTTACACGAGTAAGCAATTTCCTCAGCCTAGACTCATCAGAAGTCATAGTGAGCATGAGCACAGCAGCATTAAACGGCTCATAAAGTGAATTGGTGATCATCGGGTCATGAAATTCACTGAAACTCGCGAAGCAACATGTCAGGTCTAATGCACGTAAGCACTACTTCAGCGAAAGGGTAGTGAATCACTAGAACTGTCTGCCCGAAGAGGTAGTTTGTTTTACTTCAGTAACGTGCTTCAAATATAGACTAGACTCGATCTGGCGCTCTGTGTTTCCCAATTTTTATCCCTAATTTTATAGTTGTTCTCCAATTTGTCGTTGGAACGCACTAATGCCTCTCCTCAACTATTTGGTGAGGGGAGTTTTTCTGTTGCATTCCAGCCAAACTCATACGAGAAGAATATTGAACCTATTGTTCGAAGTGGTGGACGCTTTTTTGGCTTACCACCGAAAGTATTCTGGACGCTCGAGTGGCGACTCTGCCACATACCGTCCTGTGCAAACTGAACTGAACTGAACTAAATGTATGATGGTATTTGTGATTGTACGAAAAACTGCTTGCTTTGTAATTCATTTAAAACGAAACATGCCTTCTATCTGTATGAATTAGACGTGTGGGCTATAGTGTTCAAATTCTGGGATTTTGCAGCCGCTATCATTCAATTCCGAATCAGAAATGTCATTGGGTTCAAACGACATCATGGAAAAATTGCAAAATTATATTGTAGTTAGGAGCGAAAATGGAAAAGTGGTTCACAAACAATGAAGTGCATAAGAGCAAAAGTATAACAAGGTTTTGCCATGGATGCACTCCATCCACTTTTGACTTGGTATTGTCGTCTTAGCTAGAAGTCATTAGGCATTTGATGTACCTACCGCCGCTCAGCAAAAGCGATCACATAATGATACGCTGCGTTTCCGCAAACCTTTCTCTCGTGCTAGACGTAATTTTAGGCTTGTAGACTGGGGTTTACTCTTACAGACTCCAAAATCTTCCCTTCAGTTGTCTGGCTATTCAAATGTAAGTGAAAACTGGGATAGAATTTGAAAGTATCTAAACGAGTTACAAGACAAACACACTCCACTGCAGTGTGTGAGAAGGCATCAATGACCACCCTGGTGGTCTCTTCGAGTTCGTATGTCTACTCGTTTACGGGGCGCTTATCGCGGCAATATAAGCTATCCCTTACTTCTGGTTCTTAGGAAAGTTACAAAACCGCTCGGAATGCCTGTGTTAAATTATAGCGTGTGCTCAAACAGGATTTTGATTTATTTTTAGCTAAAGATGCTAAATCCAACCCGAAAAGGTTTTATAGCTACGCACAGTCAAAAGGAAAAACTAAGGAAAACATAGAAGATTTGAAAGTGGAGGACGGAATAGTAGCTGATACCGACCTGTCTAAGGCGACTGCCTTCTCAGGGTTTTTCAGTAGCGTTCAACGACGGGATAATTATTCAAACGCACCGTCAGATATGCTTGATGTACATGGATTAGATGAGTTGTCCTTCAAAGAGGCTAAGATGTATGACGCAGTTATCCATGTTCTGGTCAACAAATCTGTGGGACCGGATGGCATCTACTCAATCATGCTTAAAAATCATGCCTCAGTGCTTACCGAACCGTTATGTCTGCTGTATGAGAAAATCTAGCACCATCTTTGTCGTCATTCTCTGTTGAGTGTAACTCATCATGGATTTCTCAAGGGTAGATCCTGCCTGACAAGCCTTCTTAGATTTCTCAATACTGTCACTAAAAGGATGGATGAAGGGAAGCCTGTCAAAGCCATCTACCTAGACTTTAGCAAGGCTTCCGATTCCGTAAATCACCGCCTTCTAGAGATTAAGCTAGCAGCAAAAGGCATACAGGCAGTCTACTTGCTTGGATAAAGGCCTTCCTTACAGGTAGGACATTCCGAGTTAGGGTATGATCTAAACTGTCGAATGGAACCGCAGTGATCAGTAGTGTACCCCAAGGGTAGGTACTCGGTCCTCTTCTATTCCTGATTTTAATCGATGACTTGTCCTTTGCATTGAAGTGCCCATGCTCTATTTTCGCGGATGATGTGAAATTCATTGGATCAACGGATGAACATACTTTGTTGCACCACCTTGAGCGGGTCATTAACAGGTTATACCAGTGGAACCTCCCACTGAACCTAAATAAGAGCCAACTCTTTTCAGCACTTTTGATAAGATTTCGGTCCAGGTGGCAAGGAATTTCCTCAGTGTTAACGCCACACAGTGTGTTAAGGATTTGGGAGTACTGGTTAGGGCTGATTTCAAATGGGAGGACCAATGTGCCGCTGCGGCTCAGCGTGCACGCAGGGTACTTTTTCGGCTGAAATCAGTGCTATCGAGCAGAAGACCCGATGTATTCCTGCCACTGTACAAGGCATTAGTTCGGCCGCATCTCGAATATCGTGTTCAGGCGTGATGTCCTCACTACGAAAAGGACAACCTTCGAATTGAAAGCGTACAGTGCCTCGCAACTCGCATGATTGAGCGTCAGCGAGGGAAACCGTACGCTGCGCGCCTATTGTCTCACAATCTTTTCTTCCTTAGGCGCCGTCGTTTAAGAACCGACTTAATAGAAACCTTTCAGATTTTGAAGGGTTTCAGTAGCGTGCAAATGAACGACTTCTTTATCTTAAGCCCCGAGCTGAGCACCCGGGGCCATTCACTTAAAATTGCTAAGAAACGCTGTCTTCTAGACTCCAGGAAACACTTTTTCAGCCTCAGGGTTGTAAACTTCTGGAACATTTTTTCCAGAAGAACTTATATCCTGTAGTACCGTGTCCAGTTTTAACCAGGGGTTGGACCGCAATTGGGGTAAGTTTTTTCCTGAATACTCACCTCAATTGATTCACAAGCTTAGGTAGTTCATCTTTTAGCGTTGTCACGTATATAAAGTGAGGGCTAGAGTTCTCTGTTTTTTTATATTTTATTATACACGATGCTACTTCAGCTGACTTCTCATCGTGCTGGAGAAGAAAACTGCTTTTTCTTTTCTCAGCATCGTCTAAAACGCGGTGCTTCCTAAATACAACCCCGATAATCTCTTGGCGTCGCGATCGTCGATGATTTCAAATAGTCAAAAAGTACAAACGTTTTGGCAGTGGTGAATGCTTCTCTGCAGCTTTCCACCGGAAAAAATTCTGGACGCTCAATTGACTCGTTAGCCACATACTGTCATGTGCAAACTGAACTGAACTGAACTAACTTACTGCTAACTCGCCGTATATTACTGGGAGCTTATGTTGACGAAATGCCGGGGTTTCCCTTCGCATGGCAGGCTCATGCACCGGTGTCAATTCTTTAAAGTTCCAGAAGCAAAAACAACTACGCCTAACATAGGGATTTACGTTTTCGAAAAAAATTTCTAATTTGTGGATTGCAAGAAGATCGGAAACCAGTTCAAGCTTATCGTGGATAATGTACTGTCTGTAATCACTGGGAATTCGTACAACAATGCACAGGATTTTTTAGGCTGAGGTCCTCCCGTTAGATGTTGCAGATAGAAAGAGATGCGGCTCGCAATGTTTTGAACCTCTGTCGTCTATCAGAAAAAATGAGACAATGTTAAATTACAAATTGCTACAAGTTCAGTTCTGTTCAGTTTGCACATGACAGTATGTGGCTAACGAGCCAATCGAGCGTCCAGAATTTCTTTCGGTGTAAAGCTGCAGAGAAGCAACCACCACTGCCAAAGCGTTTTCTCTTATTGTGATTTGGATATCCTCGACGATCGCGCCGTCAAGGGATAAAGCAATCGAGCGTCCAGAATTTCCGTCTGTGGAAAGCTTCAAAGGAGCGCGCACCACTGCCAAAGTTGGTTCATTTTCCTCTGGTATCCTCGTCGTATGCGAAGGTACGTCCGATGTTTTCCGAGCCGTCCTTTGGTCCCAGAATTTGTAGCTGCGACTGAGAAAAACGGAAAGGGTTTCTCTTCACCAAGCCGGTGAGAGGTTAGCTATGGAAAATTGGTGCGTACATTTAAAACATGACATTTAAAACGAGGCATTATATAACAGGATTTTTTTTGTTTTTTTTAAAAATTGTGGTCAAGACCATATAATTTCAAAATGAACAAAAAATGGACAATTCTGACGACAGACAACCTGCATATTCACGGGAAAAAGTCTGGGAAAAGCCCAAGCCACAAGGCATCTAAACCCCTTTTGAATGCACCTATTGATGTGCAAGCTATTAGTTCCTCAGGCAGCTTGTTCCAGAAGCTTACCACTCTTTCACTAAAAAAGTGTTGCCTAAGATTCAGACGGCTGTGGTTTTTCGCGAGCTTCAATGTATGTCCTCTAGTTGAGGGGTTGATTGCTCGAGAGAACAGGATTTGACAGCCCTCGTCGCCTAAGCCTTTCAGGATTTTGAAAGTTTCTATGAGGTCACCCCGTAGACGCCGACGCCGAAGGGAGAAGAGACCTAAAGAAATTAGACGTTCTTCGTAGGGTTTCCCAAACATACCTTCAACCATTTTGGTAGCCAGTCGTTGGACTCTTTCTAATAGTAATATGTCCTTTTGAAAGAAGGGACTCCAGGCTTGCACGCAGTATTCTAAATGCGGCCTGACAATCGCCGTATATAAAGGGATAAACACTTCCGGCGTTCTACATGTCAGAACGGATTTAAGCCTAAAGAGTTCTCCTCTAGCTCGTTGTGCAGCGGTGGCACACTGCGCAGCCCATTTGAAGTCCGCTGTTACGACTATACCCAAATCCTTAATCCTCTGAATAGATTGAAAGTCGATCCTACCGTTATTCGCAGTTACTGTAATTCTGTCGACTGCTGCAGACAACAGATGACATTTACTATAGTTCAGAGGAAGATCCCAATCCTGCGACCATTTAATGACCTTTTCAATATCTCTCAACAAATCACCGTGATCACTGGATCCGGTGAATTTGACATCATCAGCAAACATGTAGCAGGGACATGACAACTGCGATGCCAGATCATCGATGAAGATCAGAAAGAGTATTGGGCCTAATACTGAACCTTGTGGGACCCCACTGGTAACTGTTGCGAATTCAGAGGTAGTATCGCCTACACGGACCTGGAAGGATCTATCACGAAGAAAACTGGTTATCCAGTCGTGAAGCTTACCAGATATGCCTTTGGCCGAGAGCTTCATCCCTAGGAACCTGTGACTAACCGAGTCGAACGCCTTACTAAAGTCTAAGTAAAAGACCTCTACCCGTCCGCCTTCATCCAGTGTCTTAGAAACTCGATCTAAAAAGCATAAAAGATTTGAGAGACACGACCTTCCTTTAAGAAAGCCATGTTGAACCGTGCTTAATGATGAATTGTGCACGAGGTGGCTGCACAATCGATCCCTGATAAGTCTCTCCAAGGTTTTACATAAAACACTAGTCAAGCTTACCGGTCGGAAATTCTTAACTATGTTTGCGCTACCTCCCTTTGGAATGGGTACGACAATGGCTTTCTTCCAGTCATCTGGTAGGATGCCTTTGCAGAACGATTCGTTATATAACTCACATAGAGGCCCTGCTAGTACCGTAGATATTTCCTTTACAATTTTAGGATGCACATCGTCAGGTCCGGCGGATTTATTTCCGTCTAGATTCTTTAGGACACGTGCGACATCATCCGTGCAAAAAACTACTTCGCTTAGGAGGCACCCATTTCCGTATTAAGAGTTGGGACTGAGTGAATCGCATCCCCGCCATCCATTCTATGTACGCTACGAAAATAATCCAGCAAAGCTGCTGCCTTTTCGGGGTCAGAATTGGCTTTCTGGCCATTGTCTAATATTAGGGTACCTATGTGCTCCCTTGTCTTACCCTTAGACTGAACATAACTATAATACTTCTTAGGGTACTTTTTAGCAGACTTCGCCAGGTAAGTTTCGTAGCATCGCTTAAGCTTTCGTTGTAGCTTTACTGTGTTGTTCCTCGAAGCCTTATAGCACGACCAGTTTCTATAGGTTGGCAAGGCTGTGTATCTCCGCCAGTGTCTGTCGCGCCTAATAATGTTGCGTCGCACCGCAGGAGTCCACCAAGGTGGCTTGTTCTTTAGCCGTATAGGTCGGAAAGGATAGTAAAGGTCTTGAAGACTTAAAATATTGCGCTTAATAACCGACCATTTACTTTCGATGTCATTGGTTTCAGAGAACCAGTCACATCGTAAAGCGGAAAGCCGCACAGCATTCCAGTCAACTCGATTTAGATTACGCCTGTATTTGACTGGTGGCTTATGAAAACAGAGAAATGCCTGGAATATTATGGTGACATGGACACTTTTCCCTAAAGGTGAGTCGTAAGAGAGGTTTTGGACATCTTTAGGACCTTTAGACAAAAGTAGGTCCAGTGTAGATGGTGAATGTCCATCTCTGTACCTAGTTTTCTCACTTACGTGCTGATGAAGCGCACTGGACTGCATCCAATCGAGATATACCTGGGAAATTCTATCACAGGTTGTCTGAGTGTCCCAGTCAATACCCGGTAAGTTGAAGTCACCTATTAAATAGACTCGTGGGGCAGTTTTGAGCAACATGGTGAGAAGTTCCCTAAGTTCCTGGTCCTCCTCCTCAGAAGCGCCGGGTGCCCTGTATAAGCAGCCTAACGCAAAATAAAGCTTACCGTCTGTGACGATTGTCGAGACCAGCTGGATGCCGAAGGTGGCCATTTTGATGCCAGAGTCTTGGTATTTAATACCATGTTGTAGTAGTATTATGGCTCCTCCTCCGCGTCTACCATCTGGTCTATCCGATCTGATGGCTGTATATGTCGAAAGAAGATCAACTGGAATAATGTCTGCATCTTGAAGCCAGGTCTCTGATATACCTAGGATCCTAGATTTACTATTGGAGGCTTTCTGCATTAATTCCAGCCATTTACTACGCACGCTGCAAGCATTTGTGTATAGTATGCTCACAGCATTTCGATGTACTCCGCCTAATTTCGGACAACCCTCGGGCGCAAAACCCGAGGTACTACCAAGATTTTTGGTATGTCCAAATTAGTGCTGTGTGGAGAATCTACGTCGCTGGAAGGTTGTGGCGTAGAGGTTCCTAATACAGGAGCGTTGAGCGCATACGAAGCGAGGCTTTCGTTTGCTGCATCACAACTTAGCCAAGATTCGTCCCCTATATTTTCTACCAGCACTTGAGCGTTCTTGATTGAAATATCCGCTGTTGCGGAGTTATTCAATCGGCGCTTATCAGGGTTGCTCTTCGGTTTTGCTACTTTGCTACCTGAACGCTGGAACGCAAAATAATTTGCTGGAACTGGGCGGCTATTTGGCACCAATCTACACAAACCATTTGTATTGGTATGTATTTGGTCGCCTTTAGAGAGAAACAGGTCTCTGTCTCTCTGGTTTCTAAATTCCACCAAGATTGGCCTTGCTTGGTTTCCTTTCTTATACAGACCGATTCTGTGTACCCGAACTATCTGTAGATTGGGCTTAAGGTCTGCCAGACGCAGTAAATTTTGTACGCATTTGCGATCTAAACTGCGTCGTGCTTTAGCCTCCTGTATAAAAGGCTCTTGCTCCTTATGGATCAGAATGTTTCTGGTCCTGGTTTTCAAACTTTTCTCGGGAAAAGTGCCTTTTTTCTGCAACGCTCGCAATTCGCTGCGGATTGAAGCCAATTGCGAGTTAATCGTCGCTAAATTACCGAGACGCGGCTCGGTTTTTTTACTTGTTGGGGAGCGCGGTAACTTTCGAGCTGGCTGGCTCTTTTTCTTACGCTGACTAACAACATTGTTGTTAGTTTTACCCTGACTTTTTTCCGCAGATTTTCGTACATCCGCCGGCGTATGCAAGATTGGTTTGTGCGATGCTGCAACTTGCGCGTGAGATCTTTGTGTTGGTTTCTGCAATGTTGCGAGTAATTGGGAAACTTGCTTACGATAAGCCTCCCGTGCAACTTCTTTGCATTCCATGCAGACAAATTCGAACCATGTATGGGCTGCATATATGGTGTACTGGTCTTTTGGTATGCTAGAGCACCTTTGGTGCGCCCAGCGTCTGCATGTACAACACTCAATACCTTTGGCTACATGCTTACCACAACTAGCCTTTAAGCATGGAAAATTAATGTGAGCCATAGTGAACATATATTAAATAGATATTTATATCTTAGTAGTGCAGGTAATGTAGATTGCAATCTCACACAATCGGCAAAATATCGTAATATTTAATCACAGCGTGAGAAATACAACCAAGTTGAACGTACCGCGCTTCAATATTTGTACCGCGCTTCAAGTGCAGTAGATGATTTTATTCCAAGTTTTCCGTTTTCAGGTTGCTGACAGGCAATGAAATAAACAGAATAAAAGCTGTTTTGTTCAATTTCAACTCAGATGACGTTACAATTAGTACATTGTTTTATTGTACAAGTGAATAAAATATTTACCCGATTGCGCTATTTCAAATCATTTATTTTTCCTAATTTATCAAGTTTTAATAATACGATTTTGAATTTTCTACTACCGCTTCCTTCGTCGAATTATATAAATTTCTCATTCCGTTTACTTGAATAACGCAATAATAATAAGACGGATTTTATTAAAATTATTGCATTTTTGTAAACTGTTTCAAGT
>JACCGJ010010530.1:0-14005 GCA_013407085.1 Atriophallophorus winterbourni | reverse complement strand
ACTGTCTTTATATGAATGCTTTTTGTCTTCAAATTCGCACCACGAGCAAAACTTATATGGGTTCAGCATCATGCCTTTCTCTTTGCGTTATTGGAAAAGTGCTCAACGTCGCTTTTCACCCAATACTTCCTACTTGCTACAAAAGATTGTCCTGTTTACAATGGTACATCTCTGGTCGACATCGCCCGATGAAAGCCAAGACCAAACCTTGTGACAAATGCAACGACATCGAATCCTCTTCCTGCCTCGTTAACATTCGGCTTATCACTCATGTTATACTGACCATAGCCATATCCAAGTTGAATTTCCATCACTCGCTACAGTTATAATGGTTTAATCGGTCATTATCTACCACACATCGTCCTACGTACCTAGATGATTTCTCATTCACGTCGACCTTTTTACCATCAAATTAGTCATGAGCAGTTGTGTCAACTATGCCTGCAACCAATAGAAACGGCTACAATGCAGATGAAATACTTTCAAACTGTCCGCCTTCTGTTCACTTCACGTGCAACAGATGGTAGGTTTCAGCTATCTAGTCAACAGCTTGATAATGCTAGCGAGAGTGCTTCTGCTCTTTCATCTACGCTGTTCTTCTGATACATCGACTGCTCCCAACGTCATCGGCGCCTTTCATGTTGGCACGGATGTGCATTTGAGCCGCGCAAATAACTGTTCTAAATTGATTTACCAACAGTATTGAGCTGCATGCGCAAACACGCTAAGGTTTCATTGCCAATCTCTTTAGGCCTGGGCACCCTGACAGTAGCTTAGCTCACGCGCGCTTTCACGCTGGGTGACACTTTGCCTGGACCCATACTCCGCCGTGAAGCGTGGCTATACACGCGCGTTGCACCGAGCCCGAACCACAACGTTAGATACTGGTCAGTATATCGCACGCACCAACGGCCGATCGCTTCTATATATAGTACATCCTGTGACCTCAGCGGCCATGTCTCACATCCATAAAGCAGTACAGGATGGTTCACTGCCTGGTAAAGACGTATTTTAGTCTTTAGGCTGGTCCCGGGCCTGCGCCAAAAGGTGCCTTTTCGCGCACGATCAACCCTTAACTTTACTTCATCTTTCGCCTAACCATTAGGCAACATACTGGAACCGAGCTATTTGAATACTTGAGCATACGCGATTGGACAGCCCTGGACGTTCAGTTGCCAGACGCCATATGTAACGGTTGAAAAATTGCTTTGGTTTTTGCTGCGTTTATTTTGAGGCCGACTTTTTTTGCAGCAGAACAACTGCTACCCATTTCAAAGTTAAAAATCAAGTTCTACTTCTTCCCCTTTGTATGGGCAGTGCCCAGAGGTTCCATACCCATGTACACTGCAAATGTAGCCTATCCAACTCCCGAGCTGCCGATTTTGAACTCCTCGTAAGAAAGGATTAGTGCTCAGTACTGGTCCAAGCTAAAATTTCGATATTCTGGCCCTGTCTTGCGCCTTTTTCATCCCAAAAAACGTTTATACTAACAACAGCTGTGAAATGGTTTTTATGGTACCATCAAGACAGTTTCCTCTAATTAGCTGGGCCACGTCAACCTCAAATAGGAAGCCTTGCCGTATTTTCCAACGTCGTCTGCTTTTGCAATAACCTGCCTTGAAAATGAGTTTGAAGAATAGCTTCGTAGAAAAATTCGTTACGTCTGTGCTTAAGATAGTGTCTGGTTGACCAGGTCTCGATATATATGAGGTGGAAGTGGAAATTACAGTAAGACTGCCGCGTGTTTCCGCGTGTAGCTTATTGCGATGGCTGATCAATTCATCCTGGTGTTGGACGGACATCACAGAAGTACTTCACAATCACACGCCAGTGCACACCATAGACTCACCATTGATGTTATTCTACTTTTATTTTTGTGCGACTATCTCCTCCTGGAGGATTAGTCGGCTTCAATGAAGATTCTTGGGAATTTGTCTACAAAACGGCGTCCCCAGCACCACTAGGCGTTTGTTCGAGTCAGCTTCTTTAGCCTTTGCACAACCAAGTGCGACCTGCAAAACAGCAGGGAGTTGCCAGAAAGAGATGGTGTGTACCGACTAACCGTTCCAGATTTTTCCTCAGGGTTTTCTCCCGAAGCATTTCCCGCGATCGGATATTCTGCAAGGCAGCGGAGGTTGAAAATCAGGGTTTTCCTGCCCTCCCAGGCTAACGAGCTCCATCTGCCTGTTGGTAGAAATGGTTCCGCCGGGCTCGGAGAGCCACTCGTGCAGACCAGAAGCTGGACTTGGTTATCAGAGTCTATTTGAGACGCACGTCATATCGAGCATTTTATAAACAGTGGGAGCTTAACCCCACTGCCGACCCCGGCCAAGACAACCTTTGGAACCATTGATGTTATGTTATCCGTCTGACGAGAATCTTCTTTCTCATACTTTTGTAATCCCGATTTATAAATTCATCAGCTCTGTTTATCATCCATCGCAGATCAGATTGATGAATACTTGAAACGCACCCTGCAAAACGATCTTACTATCATGGCACCAGGTTTGTTCATCCAAGCTGTTCGGGTGACGAAACCCAAAATACCGGACGCAATTCGTCGAAATTATGAAGCAGGAGGAGGAAGGAGGAAAAGGACGAAACTCATGATCGCCATACAACATCAACAGGTGAGGCTGAAACGCAACGCCGCAGGGCAGTGATTGGTGAGTTTTCGTTCACTCACCATTACGGTGTTCTGAATTCCGTAGTCCTGCTGATTAGTCTCATCTAAGTTGACACAATTCCCAAAGAAGCTTCTCTCATTCATGGTATGGTATGAAAGCACAAGCCTGATCCAGGCAAATTGCCGCACAGTCAGAGACTGCACGTGGGCTAAACTACTGTCAGGTTGCCCAGGCCTAGTCAGATATGAGGAAGAAAAAAGAATAGGAATGTTTCTGTAGTGTCCCATGGCAACACTGAGCCTCCACATTCCATGTTATAGAAAATGGCTCCGGTATTTAGCTTCATGCAAGAACTAGCTATCATTTTCTTTCTTTCCTCAAACCAAGTTTGATTTACTTCACCGTTAGAGAGTGTACTCCCCTCGCCTGACTCGAGACTTAGGTTTTGAAACTTCATTCCTTGTACGCCAACTAATGAAACAACAATCCGAAAAACAGTAACTGGTGAGGAGCCACTTTTTGAATGTTTTTCAACGTTGGGGAAAGCAAACAAGCATCATTATCTTATTCAGACAATATTTCTCTGCAATACACTGGGTCTATGACTGGAACGGGTCTCTTCCAAATCTAACTGTCTGTGGTGTCAATTTGTGGGTATGTATGTATGTATGTATGTGTGAAAGCACAAGCCTGATCCAAGCAAAGTGCCACACAGTTAGAGACTGTACGTGGGCTAAGATACTGTCAGGTTGCTCAGGCCTAGACAGATATAAAAAATAGAAATGGTAGTGAGACTCCAGCGTGTTTCACCATGCAGCTTACTACCGTTCTAATATGCTAGACATGCATAGGATCCTTGGTTAAATAAAATCTTGAACCATTGAAAACTCCGCAGCGCATAGCAACAAAGCTCTTCCTTGTAATTTGTGATTATCCATGCGAAACGCGACTTAGAATATTGAAATTGCATTCATCCCAATACAGACGAGAACGAGGAGCACTGATGTTTTAATTGTACGGTGCATAATCAAATCAACCATCCTTGTAGACATTTGTCACATCTTTCCCACAACACACATATGCGTGGTCCCCCGTGAAAACTCTACCAACAGCGTAGCAAGATGAACGTCTTCTCTGTTCGCAGTGTGCAATTGTGGAACAGTTTACCTACTCACGTGAAACAATTTGAAACCATTGACGCTTTCATAAAATCCACTGGCTACTAATCTTTAACAATATGTTATGTGGATTTTTTACCATCCGACTCGATGTATATTTTTGTACTTCATGTAAAACATAGTGTTGCATCACCATGTGGTTTGCTGCAACAGGGTGATCGCTTTACAGCGATATTTGTGTCTCATCTTGTTCAAAGTCCTTGTGATCGCAGTCAAAAACAAAACTTTGTTTTCTCCGAATCACTTGCGCGTTATGAAAAGCTTTCAATGAATCGGTTAGAACAGGTATTTTGGTAACGTGTCGCTTCTGAACACAAAAGCCTGGTCAGTGCCAACAGGTTTTGCATTCAAAATGCATTTTCTTGACCAATCCTGAGTTTTCTAAGATAGACAGGAGAGACCAAGAGAATTGATCACACCCCTCAAATGTGGTGTGAATCCCTCAATTGTTTATTTTGTTTGCAGGTGCGAACAGCGTCAGCTAACCCACTGCTTACGTAATCCATGTGCGCATTAGGTGTTATGCACGTTAATCCTTATCCGTAGCAGAAACGAACGCCAGGGTGTTGAGGTATCCTCCACGGTGTCAGGTCACTTAATCGTCAGACAATTAATTAATCACCAGACATTTGATCCCCAAACATTTAACACCCAAATCACTTCATCCCCAGTTCGAAAACTTCGGAAGAATGCAGAATACTACTCTCACAGATTCATTACAAACTTTATTTTTTCATGATTATGATTCCCCGATCTGTCACAAAAATTTTCCATTAGAATGCAGAATACGTTTAAATGAATGTCTGGTGATTAAGTGTCTAGGGATTAAGTGTCAGTAAACCATCCGCCCCAGCCTTTGTCATTTCAACTGCCTCAGCGTGAAGTCTCTCCCTATAATTTTTCAACTCCACGCTGTGATTTGTGTCTAGCACGTGTTCAGTTTCAGCATAATTCCACCCACCGTATTTCATGACTTTCCTGTGTGCATGTCTCCACGAAACGCATTCCAAACTCTAATCCACTTTAACTCACTTGTTATTTTGCTCTCATGCTCCTCTCGCAGAGGCTGAAATGCAAGCCGAGGTATCAGTCATCACCTGGCGCGCGAAACTGTCTGCGCAAGAGAACGAACGTCAAGTCAGTGCCATCGTGGATGCCACTGACCTGGCCAAGGCTAAAGCCGCCGCCGACGCGGAGTTCTACCGCGCTCAGCGGGAAGCTGAGGCGAGTCATTTGCGCTTGACCCTTGCTTATGTGGAATTGGCCAAGTTCCAAGCGTTGGCGCAAAACGCGGAATTGTATTTCACAGGTTCACACGAGAATTTGGTCACAGATTTGTTGGCAAAACTGGACAACAAGTTGGCCAGTTCAGAGAAACAGTCTGAATCGTGATTCCCGGTGTTTCGCTTCCACTCATTCCCTTTTTACTACATGACCTTGAACTTTTGAACACCTTGAATTTGAATAACCACTGTAGGTTTGAACAATTTGGTCTTTTGTTCATTTTTGAGCTGTTTTACTCATGTGGGGATAGTTGAACTAGTATATCAGTCATCACATTGAAGATGTTTGGAGCACACAATTAAAGGGTGCTAATCATGAACCTTTGGACGATATGTATCACACTGATCGCCGACACAATACAAGATGGGAAAGCGACAACTACAACGTGCGCGAAACCAAAATCATTCGGGAACAAGTGCAGGTGGGCAACGCCAGCCGCTATCAAACGATACGCAAGTTTTGACGAACGAATCCAACATGGGCTTGACTTGAATCGTTTGACACATTTGATCACTGCGAAAACTGGCAATGTTGAGATAACGGGATTTGTCTAAAAAAGTCAGTTTCACGTTTATTTGCTCGTCTTGTACATCATACGTTGTTTTCTAGATTGGCGTTCACCGCTGTTGTGGGATTGATGATGGTGAATCAGGGTGCGATCGACGAATAGGTGGAAAAGCGGAGTGAGGTGGTTATCGTTGCATGTACGATCTCGATATCGGTGTAATCAACGTAATATTCATTAGGGAAAGAAATGAGACGATTATACATAAGACGATGTGGGCCTCTGTCAGTTCCTGCGATGGCCACAAGCAACTGCAACAAGCAGTTGATGACTTAGTCAGTTGGACACATCGCTGGCCACTGCCTATCAATGAGGACAAGACAGTGGTCATGCGCATAAACTCCGATGACACTGGTGGTGAATACTTTATTGGAGGTAAGCCTATTAGAGCGGTGACGGTCGAGAAAGACTTAGGGATTCTGGTTATGGATTCCTTGAAGTCGTAGGCTGACACTTGTCGGAGAATAGGCAGTGCTACCAGGATGCTCTGGGCGATTCGGCGTTCCTTTGCGTCCATTACCCCGCAAATGTTCCAGACTCTTTTCTCTGTGTACATTCGTCCTCTGTTGGAATATGGGCTACCTGTTGCATTTCCTCAGTCCAAAGGCGAATGCGACTCCTTGGAGAGGGTACAAAGGAGGGGCACTAAGATGGTTTGTGGAATGCGCCAACTCGCGTACGAGGATAGGAGGAGCTTGCTGAAACTCTACCCCCTAGAGCTTCGAAGGGAAAGATATGACCTGCTCCTGACACGCCGTATTCTTCTCGGTCAATATGGAGACGAGTTCCTTCAGTACTTCCGATTAGTAGGTGTGTCGAGGACTCGTGGACATGACTTTAAGTTGCAAAGGCCTAGAAGGCTGAAGCTGAGTAATGCGAGCACGCTATCCACGCGGGTGGTGAACACTTGGAACTCTCTACCGAAAGAGCTCCTGTCTCTACCATCTGAACTGCTATTCAAAAGCGCGTTGGATCAGCATTTGTTGAGACGGATGGACTTGATCCCCGGAGTGATATAATGGTGTTCCTCTACTCTCAGGGTTTGCCTTGTCAGCAGAAGTCAATCATGTCTATTGCTGTGATGAAGCTCAAACGGGATTTTATCCCTTCTGCTTTCGATTCAGAAAAAGAAGAAGATGACACAAAATGGTTTGAAATTCCACCGAATTATATGGAAAATAATTATTCGTATTTATATTCAACCTTGCAATTAACAATATTTTTACATGAAAAATTAAAACGATAAATTTGTTTGCTTCACACGATTTCGAAAAAAATAATTTCTCCAGACTTTTGTCGTTCCCTCATGTTCTGTTTCTCTTTGTTACTAAAACAATCTTCTTTTTCTTTTTCTTCTTTTTCCGAATCGATCCACTCGATCCCCTAATAAGACAAACTTAAATACGCAGACACTCCAAATAGACGAGCAATCGGCGGTGGGGCTCGCGGTAGAACGTCTTACTGAAGTCGATAAAAATGACATCGACTGCTTGACTTGAATCAGTCAAAGCACACCAACTTTCTCGCGCAAGTATCAATGTTTGGTGAATCCATGTTGTTGTGGACACCAACACCTAATCTACGAAAAAGTGCTCTATTTTCATCTTTAGCGACATCTCTAAACATTTCTTCATTAAAAAAGTTAATGTGACCGGTCTGCCATTAGTGAGAAAACTAGGGTCCCCACTCTTAAACATATGTTTAATAATACCATGTTTCCATTCTTGTGGCAAGACCCCCAATGCTAAAGATTTTTAAACAACCTGACCATCGGATCGCACAACATGTCTGATAGTGCTCGTAAAGTTAACGGATTAATAACGTCTCATCCTGGTGCAGATTAAGTACCTAAAAATTCCAATAGGACTGTAACCGTCTCTATTTCTACATCAAGATCAGACATGGCCTCACTGTTCTTAGAGACAGAAGTGGGATCCATATATTTGAGAGAGTACATGGATACACGTTGCTTAACCACAGCTTCAGATTTCAAACCATCCTCAGTAATGTCTACCCCTTATTAGTATCTATCAAATTAGGGATACATGGCGATGTCTTTGTGCGGCGACGAATGTATGCGAATAGACGTTTAGGTGCACAAGTAAACTATTCAACCATTCGCTGCTCGCACAACATAGGTATTCTGCGTTTCAATGCCGTACAGAGGTTTCTAGCTTGCCGATAATTGTCATAGTCAGTGGCGTATTTCCGGCTTACGAATATCGACTCGATTATTTGACGTTGCCGCAAACGTTTCTGAAGCTCCTTGTCAAACCAAATGGGACATTTCGCCTTACGACGACAAGTAGACAAACGATAGATATTATTCCAAATCAACAGCCATCAATCTTCAACATCAGCTGATTGATCGAAAGACCAATTAAGAGATGATGTAACATCTCGTCACATATCGGCATATGCATTCCAAAAATTCCTTCTAGGAAAAGAATCTTGTACATAGCCAGTGTTGCCTTTCCAAATTGACATGACCCCCTACAGCCTAATGGAGCTTTAGCCCGAAACTGAGTAATTTCGGACTTCGTTCGAGTGAATACCAAATCCCAATTGACTATCACCCTTTAGGGTCTAATCTGATCGGATAGGAAACATGCTGCATGAGACCCACATAAACCGCAGCGTCCAATACGTCCTTTTTGAATTTTCCTCTAGCGAAATCCAATCAATACTTGGAGCATTGAATTTGCCAAAAATCAAGAAGTTTAAAGATCCACTATACTGACAGATCTGTGATATTTGTGTATCTGCCGAAGTATTATGAGAACGATGCACGACCGATATTGTGGCAAAGCTGCCGTCCGTATACGGCACAATAAGCTCTAACACATACGAGGATTCTGCTCGAAACGTGCTAACAATGCAATCGAAATATGTTGTTGGATATAAAGCAAACCCACCACTGATTATAGAGTCTGCTCTATCTGAGCGAGTAAGTCTATATCAAGGTAGTACCAGATCGGAATTATCCTGATCAAGCGGTAGCATGGTTTAAATCACCGCAATGATGGCTGGAGGGTCTTGTCTAATCTGCTCAAAGAGTTCATTCATTTTTTCTCAAGCTCCGCGCATTAAAATAAATCAATTTAAACATCCAGATTCTTCCGAATGCCTGTTGTCAGAGGTTCCAAACGAAATTTTGGCCTCATTTTCACAACCCGAAAATTCACAAAGCGCAAGTTAGTTTCAACTGCGGCTCTGTGCTTGCTAATCTCTTGAATTGCTTTTCGCATTTTCACACGATCTTCCGGAGACTGATCATACATGAGTCGACGTTCAATACCCTTCGAACTTTAACCATTATTTCGCAGTAAGGTCAATTGCTCAGCGTAGTCTAACACAATCATTAACGGTCTGCGGCGATCACCTGGTGATAGACTGCGGCATAGACGAAACGCTGTTCCAAAAGATATACCATTTTCCGTTTGTCGAAAAGGGGGCATGCGCATAGTTTAAGAAATCGCGTTCCTGTTCAACCCTGTCTATTCTGATAGCACCTGTTTCTTTGGGCAAGGAAGCAACCACTGCGAAAGTGTGTACATATTAAGATTGCACACAAAATTTCTGTGCAGAATATGTGTGGTGGTTTTCCTCATTTTACGGTGAGCCAATATTTACAACCACCCCATTAAGACCGTCAGAGGTCTTCGTAAAAGCTGTGTCATCTTGAAGCGTTGTACCTGCGAGCTTAAAACCAGTCAGTGGAATTCATATCTTGTAATATGTGCGAATGATATTGCATGAAAGTTTCTGAAGCCAACGATAGGTCTTTGACTTCATTTCACTACAGTGCATCCATATTAAACATATTTCACATTGAACTTATTTACCGTTATTGGCGACCTGCTTCGTACAAACCAGACAAGAATCTCCAGAATGAGCGGCAGATCCCCCATTCCCTCGAGGCTTCATTGCAGTCTATGCTGATTGATATCCTTTTGCAGATTTAGGATTAGTAACCATGTTTAAATTCGTTGACAATAAAAAACTTTCTTGCGATACTCATTAAATAGCTCGGATATCCACAACAATATCACATTATCGTAAGAAGCAAACGTCCATGTTGACCGTGAATCCTACCTCAATTGAATTTAGAATGAATTGATTATAAACGTAGCAATGCTGAGTGAATTTTATAGGTAAAAGGAGACTTAATTTCGAAACACTTCAAAGAGATCATTAAGACAACCAGTATAATAAATTTAATAATCTCAAGAGAGTTCTTTCTTGAGCGTGCAGGTAGTCTTTCGGCGAAAATTATCATGGGATCTGCTTGAACACTACAAAAATATAGAAATATCTACATGTAGAAATCATGTCGAATTACAGACAAAATTCCAACAGCGTGATTCTGGAAGATTATTCGCCTCAAAATTTCATGTAATAAGTGAATCCTGAATCGAAAAAAATCGAGAAAATACATAATTTCAATGTGATTGCTGATGAAATTGCTTCACATACATTCTCTTGACCACGGCGACAAAATATTACATAAATGATCAATATTAGAATCAAATTCCACGAAATCTCAACGAAGAGATGAAAAACATTTCTTTAATAAAAATATACAGGTTGCCGATAATTTTGTTTTATTCATTATGTTTTATAGATTTATGCTATCTAGGTTGGAGGAAGTTATCAAAAATAATTGTTTTTTCGGCCGCATCTGGAATTCTGTGTGATACGTGGTGTCCTCACTACAAAAAGGACATCATTCGACTTGAAATATTACAGCGCCTCGCAACTCGCTTAATTGAGGGTCAGCAAAGGGAACCGTACGCTGCTCGCCTGATGTCTCTCGATGTGTTCTCCCTTTGGCGCCGTCGTTTTAGAGGCGACTTAATTTAAACCTCTATGGTCTTGAAGTGTTTGAGTGGCGTGCCAACCAACGACTTCTTCTTCTCCTTCTTCTGAATCGAAAGCAGAAGGGATAAAATCCCGTTTGAGCTTCTTCACAGTAATAGACATGGGTGACATCTGCTGACAAGGCAAACCCTGAGAGTAGAAGAACACCACTATATCACTCCGGGGATCAAGTCCATCCGTCTCAACAAATGCTGATCCAACGCGCTTTTGAATAGCTGTTCAGATGGTAGAGACAGGAGCTCATTCGGTAGAGAGTTCCAAGTGTTCACCACCCGCGTGGATAGCGTGCTCGCATTACTCAGCTTCAGCCTTCTAGGCTTCTGCAACTTAAAGTCATGTCCACGTGTCCTTGACTCACCTACTAATCGGAAGTACTGAAGGAACTCGTCTTTATATTGACCGAGAAGAATACGGCGTGTCAGGAGCAGGTCATATCTTTCCCTTTCGAAGCTCTAGGGGTTAGAGTTTCAGCAAGCTCCTCCTATCCTCGTACGCCAGTTGGCTCATTCTACAAACCATCTTAGTGCCCCTCCTTTGTACCCTCTCCAAGGAGTCGCATTCGCCTTTGGACTGAGTAAATGCAACAGGGAGCCCATATTCCAACAGAGGACGAATGTACACAGAGAAAAGTGTCTGGAACATTTGCGGGGTAATGGACGCAAAGGAACGCCGAATCGCCCAGAGCATCCTGGTAGCGCTGCCTATTCTCCGATAAGTGTCAGCCTTCGACTTCAAGGAATCCATAACCAGAATCTCTAAGTCTTTTTCGACCGTCACCGCTCTAAAGGGCTTACCTCCAATAAAGTATTCACCACCAGTGTCATCGGAGTTTATGCGCATGACCACTGTCTTGTCCTCATTGATAGGCAGTGGCCAGCGATGTGTCCAACTGACTAAGTCATCAACTGCTTGTTGCAGTTGCTTGTGGCCATCGCAGGAACTGACAGAGGCCCACAGTTTCAGATCATCCGCGAATAAACGACAATCGATCGCTACCGCGTCCGGAATATCATTCACGAAAACTTTGAATAGCAATGGGCCAAGGACAGATCCCTGCGGCACTCCGGAGCCTGCTATCATCTCTGAAGACAAAACTCCATTCACCTCGACACTGTTTGACCGCCCTGAGATGAATGCCTCGATCCATTTTAGTAGACAACCCTGAATACCCAAACCCTCCAGCTTGACGAGCAATCGGCGGTGGGGCACGCGGTCAAACGCCTTACTGAAGTCGATAAAAATGACATCGACCTCTTGACCAGAATCAGTCAAAGCACACCAACTTTCTCGCGCCAGGAGCAGATTACTTACGCATGAGCGATTTTTGGTGAATCCATGTTGTTGTGGACACCAACACCCACACTCCAAAAGAAAGTGCTCTAATTTCCTTTTGATCAGCTTCTCTAAAATTTTACCGATCACAGAAGTCAATGTGACCGGCCTGTAATTAGCAGGATTACTGGGGTCCCCACTCTTAAACATAGGTTTAATAATACCCTGTTTCCATTCCTGTGGCAAGACCCCTAATGTTACAGATTTTGTAAACAACCTGGCCAGCGGAACGCACAACACTTCTGATAGTGCTCGTAAAACCAACGGATGAATACCGTCTGGTCCTGGCGCGGATTGTGTGTCTAACTGTTCCAACAGGTGTCTAACAGTCTCTACATCTACATCAAGATCAGACAGCACCTTACTGTTAATAAAGACAGAAGGAGGATCACTGTCTACCAGACAGTACACGGAGGCATACTGCTTAGCCATGGCTTCAGCTTTCAAACCATCCTCAGTAATGTCTACCCCATTATATCTATCAAATTAGGAATATATGGCGACGCCTTTGTGCGGCGTCGAATGTATGCGAATAGCCGTTTTGGTGCACAAGTAGACTCGTCAACCAATCGCTGCTCGTACAGCATACGTTTCCTGCGCTTTAATACCGTACAAAGGTTTCTAGCTTGCCGATAGTTGTCATAGTCAGTGGCGTTTTTCCGACTTACGAATATCGACCAGAGCTTTTGACGTTGCCGCAAAAGTTTCCTAATCTCCTTATCAAACCAAGGTGGACCTTTCGCCTTACGACGACGTGTGGACAACGGAACAGCCACCTCAATAACTGTCAAAATGTTATTACGGATCACCAGCCAACAATCCTCAACATCAGCTGCTCGATCGAAAGACCAATCGAGAGATGAAGCAACATCCCGTAACCTACCCGCGTCTGCCTTCCAAAAATTCCTTCTGGGAATTGGATCTGGTACCCAGCCAGTGTTGCGTTTCCACATAAAACTTAAGGTGGCATGGTCCCTGCAGCCTAATGGAGCTTCAGTCCGAAGCTGAGTAATATCGGACTGCGTGGGAGTGAATACCAAGTCCAAAATGGACTCACACCCAGTAGGGCCTACTCTGGTCGGATGGGAAACGTGCTGCACGCGGCCCACATCAACCACAGCGTCTAATAAGTCCCGCTCGAATGACCCAGAACCTTCATCTAGCGAAGTCCAATCAATACTAGGAGCATTGAAATCCCCCATAATCAAGCATTTTGAGGATCTACCATACTGACATATCTGTGATATCACAGTATCTGCCTGAGTATTGGGAGAACGATAAACGACACCTATCGTGGCAAATGAAGCTGCAGTCCTTATACGGCACCATATACTCTCAGCCATACCGGCAGAATTCTGAAAGCGAGCCAACACTGCGACGGAAATATGTTGTTGGAAATATAAGGCAACCCCACCACCGATTTTAGCGTCTGTTCGATCCGAGCGAAAGAGTCTATATCCAAGTAGGGCCAGCTCGGGATCAACCTGCTCAGGTGAGAGCCAGGTTTCCGTCACCGCAATGATCGATGGAGGGTCCCATCTAATCCGATCAAAGAGTTCATCCAGTTTGTTTCTCAAGCTCCTCGCGTTATAATATATCACTTTTAAAGATCCAGATCCCTCCGAATGCATATCGTCAGAGGTTGCCAACGAACTTTTGGCCTCATCCTCACAACCCGAAAATCCACAATGCGCAAGTTAGTTTCACCTGCGGCTCTGTGCTCGCTAATTTCCTGAGTAGCTTTTCGCCTCTTCACACGATCTTCCGGAGAAAGATCACGCAGGAGTCGAAGTTCACTACCCTTTAACCTGTAACCCCTCTTTAGCAGTAAGGTCACTTGCTCAACAGAGTCTAACACAATCTTTAACGGTCTTGGGCGATCTCCTGGCGCTGGCCTGCGGCCTAGACGAAACGCTGGGCGTACCGTTACACCCTTTTCACCTTCGTCGAAAAGGGGGGCAAGAGCAGAATTTAAGAACTCGCGTTCCTGTTTAACCCTGTCTATCGCCAAAGCACCTGTTTGCTCCGGTGCATTGTAAAGAATGGCGCAGGATTGTCTATTCTCAACAGTCGTAAAGCTCTGGTGTTTCTTCTTTATAGATTTATCTAGCTCAGATGGTTCCTGGACCTCTTTGGCC
>JACCGJ010010528.1:0-10747 GCA_013407085.1 Atriophallophorus winterbourni | reverse complement strand
ACGCGTTTCTCAGTGACACTTATTTCACTTAAGGCAACCGTGTTTGAAATTGTTGGATTTGGGCTGTTTATTGCATGTTCTATCGGGTTGAATACCGATGAATAAAACGTAGCTAAAGCATCAGCAGTTTCTGCTGCAGTTGTTGTTGGTCCAGCTGATGTGTTCACGGACGTTACTCCAGGTTTCACCTTAGCTTGATCGTTAACCATGCGATATAGTATTTTGGGGTTTCGCTCCATCATGCTTGATATCACTTCTTGGAAGCACAACTTGTCTTGGATTACAAATTTGTTTACTTTGTTCCGCAGTAAACGGAATGTTTCCCAGGTCTCGGATGATGGGTTTTGCCGATGGTGTCGCCAAGCAATGTTTCGTACCGTTAACCACTTACGCGTTCGGCTTCTTAATTTAAATTCAAAGTTTTTTCTTGAGTTCCTGAGGACAAATTCGGAGCTCACTTCGATTAAACTTTTGAGATTAGATATTAGCCATATCCAAAAGTCATGTACGTTGCTGGTTTCCGGTTGGCAGTTAAACGTGTTTTTCAGAGCATCACTCAACGCCATAGTGTTGATCCGCCTAACTCTTTTACGGGCATCATTTGTTCTTACAGCTTCAAACAGATAGTCAAACTGGATGACGACGTGATCACTTAGTCCCAGTGGACTTTCATAAGCAACTTTATCAATGTCATGTTCATTGCTTGTCAGAACGAGATCTAAGAGTGAGGGTAAATCGTTTCCGCGGTATCGGGTATTACATGTAATGTGGTTATAAAGAGGAATATCGTCAAACAACTCACTGAATGCGCGCTCGAGGGAGTGTTCTGGGTAAATGGTGCTGCTCTGCAGATTCGGTAAATTGAAGTCACCCATAATCAAACATCCACAAGTGTATCTGGAAGTAACCATGCGAATTTTATCCAGTAGGGCCAGATTGTAAGTTTCCTGTGCAGACGGTGGGCGATATACTACTCCCAAAACACAGTCTTCGCCGTTAGCTAGTCGGATTGAGCACCATAGTGTATCCAGTAACACGATGTCTGGATCCGTAATCTCACGGCACAGAAGGTTTTGGCTATAATACAAAGCTACTCCTCCTCCTCTGGTTTCACGGTCATGACGAATAAGCGACAT
This sequence comes from Atriophallophorus winterbourni, assembly GCA_013407085.1. NCBI lineage: Eukaryota > Metazoa > Platyhelminthes > Trematoda > Plagiorchiida > Microphallidae > Atriophallophorus > Atriophallophorus winterbourni. The sequence goes on along the minus strand of JACCGJ010010528.1, from coordinate 9,611 downwards.
TCCTGGTAATTCAAGTTCACTATTTGTTTGCTGAGTCTGCAGCCACGTTTCCGTTACGGCGATGATGTCTGGTGAACATCTCAGAAAAACTGCACGCAGTTCACAGATTTTGTTTCCGAGACATTGTGCGTTGGTGTAGATGCATTTCATAGTTGTTTTTCTCAACAAGGATGGGGTGTGGGGAAGGAGGCTAGTGGAGTGCACAATATATGTTAGGCCGACTCCTCCAGAGTCGGCAACTGCAGGTTTTTTGCTTGCAGGGATGCTTGATCGTTTTGGGGTTGTACTGTTGGAACACATTGATCTATCGTATCGGCTGGAGTTGTTTCTGACACGTCAACAAATGATTGACTTGGTAGTGTTTCTATTGAACTTAATGGTGCATCTATCTTTCCAATATGGGGTTTCGATGCACCTAGTCTAATTTCTCGCGGGATCATTCTGCGGCCATTTTCCCAACGAGTTTTGACCGTGTTCAACATATCATTACGCAAGAACGTTATTTTAAGGGGCTTAGGACCAATGCCCTTATAATTCGTAGATTTGGGGATGCGGAACGTGTCCGTCACAGCTACATCATGCAAACCAAGTATATCACTGAAGAATCTCCATTGTAACTGATCGTGTTTGCGCTGCACCGCTTTATCAGTTGCTTCATCAGCTTCTGGAACTCCCAAAAGGATTATACTTCGATCACCCCTCTGTTTCGTTTGGTTTTGTTGCTGGTCCTTTCGGGCCCTTTCCCACCAGGGCACATCAGCAAAGATCCTTGCAGTGGTCTCTGAACGCTCTTTACGCAGGAGAAAAGCGGATAGTAAGATGTTTTCCAGATCCCTTTCAGATTGAACCGTGATTCTTAGCAATCTTGGCTGATCCAGATTTGAAGAAGTAGGTTTACGACTTAGTCGTATCAATGATAGTGGTTCAACCGGCTCCAAGTCCATGTTGTTGCACAACCTTTGCCATTCTTCTTTATCGTGCTTTAGCCTGTCCCCTAGTAAGGTGGCACTCGTTTCCTTTACGTTGGTGCAAATCAAGCTTAGTCCATGGACTGGATTTACACTGTGTGTTTGGCGCTTTCGCTGGTTGCTGGGCGTTTCAACTACCTTAGATCGAATACCTAGAGTGTCCACTTTGGGAGTGTTTTGCACGATGACTTTTGATTTTGAACCTAAGGGTTTTCGCTGATCCTTCGGGTGAGCAGATGGCTTTGGCTTCGTATCTTTTTGCGGATCAGTGATGTTTTGGGCAGACAGGCCTTTAACAGTCGCATTTGTAAAGGTGGCCTTTTGATGAAAAGGACGCTCCTCAAGACACTCCGGCACATTTGCAACACCTAAACATTCGTGTTGAAAGATCGAAGATTTAGCGTTTATCTGACTGGTATTACCGTCAGTGGTTTCCGATTTATTGAAAAACATACTGGCAAACTGAGAATTTTGCGTCTCTACCGATGTCTTCAACGTTTGTATGATAAGCTCTAAGCTCAGCATCCGATCATCCAGGTTGCTTTGCGCAACACTTGTTCGAGCAGTTAAATCTGCGTTTGGTTTTGCTCGACAACTTTTGCACACGTAGCATACACCAGGCATGTTTTCATCCATCAGGATCGATAGCGCATCCGAGGTCAATGATTTGTCGCATTTTGCGTGGCATTTGTGGGAACAGTGTTGACACGTGACAGATTTGACCTTACCACTGACGACTTTCATGCAGACGACGCACGTTTCGCGAACATCAGATTGTTTCATGTTAACGGGGTCAACTAAAAGTACAAATCAGAGCAAAAAATTCGATACGGCTGCGGTTGGTTTGTGTGGTATTGGGCGGAGTTGACGGAAAATGACGGGTTGTCGGAAAATTTCGTCACTCGATTTAGCTGCTAATTTGCCAGATTCCCTTTGAGATTTCTGGCGTGAATTTGATATCACGTTGTGTATTTCTCCGAGTAGTTCCCGACAGTGATAAACACCGATGGAGTAATCGAACAGCAGAAACACAAAAGCGATTCAAATAAACGAACAAACTGTAGAAAAATCCACGGTTGACGTACACAAAGAACGACACGTCGCAGATGGATGATTCTTGTATGAATAGATCTGATGTAGCAAGCTTTCAGATAGATATCCCAAAGATCAAACCGATCGGATGAAAACCAAGAAAGTTTTATCCAAAAATATCGAGGGTCAAAATTAATCCAACCGCACGTCAGTTTAAACTCATATCCAGTTCAGTTCATTCAGTTGCACCGGACAGTAATGTGGCTAACAAGCCAATGGAGCGTCCAAATGTTCTTTCGGTGGAAAGCTGGCCAGAGAGCAAACCCACCATGGCCAAAACGTTATTCTTTTTTGTCATTTGCAAATCTTCGTCGATCGCTTAAGCTTTCTCTAATTGTTTGTTCTATTGGCGGACAAAAAACTAGTATCATTTTCGCATCTTTCACTAACGATTCTCTGATTCGCGGCAAATCTTCAGTTCCAAAAAATCCTCCGAAAATGACACTGGTTGTTTTGGGGGCTTAGCAAACTAGGAAAAACTAACAAAAACACCAGGCCAATTACCTCTATTGATATCACTGCTTATCCAAGGTGAGACTTTTCATTAGTTTTTCACGAAGTTTTGAATTGCAATCATACATATGCAGCCCGATGCCCTTGTTTTTCTTTTTTCGGTATCACCCGATCCGTGTTGTGAGCACACCTTTCAGTGGTGTGCTCAAAGCAGTGTCTGTTAGCATCAGTGATGAATAGAACGAGCGCTACAATTGAATCCTACGATACACTTTGGTAGTTAAAAATATAACCAGTCGATGGCGAAGAATAGGGTCTTTGTGGACTTGACGTGTATTAAGAGCATTGCACACGTAAATCTTATTTGAGAAAATCACGAGAAATCCCGATTTGCTGATATAATCAAATCGAAATCAGCTACGTTAGTGAGATATCCAGAAATCTTACTTTAAAAGGACGCCAATAAGGTATAACATTTCCACATGTGTAAGAATAGTATATCATGATAATCTGGAGCTCAAAATAATACGACGGCGAGGCACGTAAATTCACGTGGTCTGAACATTGAAACCACTTCCAACAAAGACTGCACCACAATTATCAACTAGACTGAGGATATATTCCTGTGTCTTATTTTTCATTAGAATATATGCGAAAAAGCGTTTTGATCCACAAGATAAGTAGTCAAACGATCGATGCTTGTAAAACATGCGCTATCTTCGCAGTGATTTCCAGTTCTTCGGTATTCTTTGTAGTTTGTGGCGTTTCCAGTATAAAAAAATATGTCCTCATCTTTCGAGCTAGTCGCAAAAGGTTCACTTGCTCCTAGTCAAGCCAAGATGACTTATCTCCATATAACATAAATCTCTTATTTACTGGTCGAGATAAACTTTCTGAAATTTTATCATTATCTATTTGATCTGACTACTAGACAAGCGATGCAGGAACAGCATTCAACCTATATTTATTTCATTCTAACTTATACTTCTTGAAATATCGTCTTGTGTCTAGCAACTGTTGCGCTTTTGTAGAAAGTTAAGAGTAGTTTGATCAAGTGCACTAAGTGTTGCTTTTATCACGGAGCTGATCTACATCAGAAATACTAGAGAAAAGTCGAATTAAACATGCTAATACACTCTGCAATAACTGATGGGTATACCAATGAAACTGCGTACTCGAAAATGGGTCAGGTGCTTGTGTTTAAAGTTTCAGCCTTTATGAAAACTGAAGCTCTTTTTTAACAGAAATCGGTTTAATTTCATTATATTTTGTGTAAATTCAACTTTTTATTTTCGTAGAACTAGCGACCATTACATGCAAGAAATTTAGAAAATCGACCGACGGAATAAGATTCTTTCAATATAAACTACTCAGTGCGATCAACGACATCTCAAGTGGTGAAAGACACGTTTCTATCACCCAGTGTCAGTAGAGCATGGAGTAAATAATTTAGTTGTGTGTGTAAATTATCCTCCAACGAACCTAAAAGAGATTGAAAGAAAACGCGTTCTCGTCGGACACGGGGAATCTCGAACCTCAAATAAGTGTCCTGTGGAACACTCTTAAGCAGACACAGAGCATTGAGAGTAACTTTGAAAGGATTCAGAGAATCATGTGGACTGTTGAAATCTTGAGTTAACTAAATTAAACTCTATGAATGAAAAAATACTATATGAATTAAAACGTAGCATCTATATAATCATTAACGCGAATTTCCATCTTCTTTACGTCGGTAAATTCGAGTGAATCGTTATTTTACAATATGCATGGAAGTGCCAAATTGTATTGAGGATGCCTTTGATTCACGTTGAGGAGGATTTGTTTATTATTTATGGACAGTAATACTGTTCATGAACTATAGATAATCAAAACATGTTGTTTTCGTTTTTAGGGAAATTCTGGAAAGTTTATAAATCCATGGAGGTCTGTTACCCACGTCGAAGCAAGATCAAGTCCCGTGAGAGATAACATTTTTACGTACTCGCTAATGCATTTATATGTAAATGTGAAATTTCATTGCGTGCAAACTGGATGCATCTTTTATGAACTCCACCCTTATCTATGGGACACCGAAATTTGGAAATCCTAACTCGTTGCTATGTTCTACACAACCTTGATTAATATGCCCGAATGAAGAAATAGCTACACATTTCAGCTAATTGCCAATGATCTTTGATGCATTTAGCATCGCGAACTTACTACCTTCAACGCTTGGCTGAAGTCAAGGAAATCATGAGATTGGAATCATTTGCATCTGTTAGTTATCCTAATAATCACGTGCCGGAAGAAGATCAGAGACATGATCTCCAAGTTTAACGAATACGTGGTTTTGCATTAAACTTTCTAGCATTTGTATACAAAATTACCCAACTATTCAGCCAATATTCGTGTCGTTTTTTCCAGATTATTAATACTTACATTTTGTTCATAGTTAAATAGTCAACAAAGAACTTTCTCTTGAACACCTTCTCAATTTCTTGATTCCACCATTTCAGCATTCAAGCGAAATCCATTAAACGTAAGAATATATTGGACAACTAAACATGTATAATATAGACAAGCTCTTAACGAAGAAGTTGGTGAATTTTTAATCAAGGCTGCTCGGTAGAAATTTAAACGAGATATTGTATAACCTAATGGAAGAACGTATTATAATAATTATATAAAATATAACATTTATTTCAACGTGGTATTGATTTGAGAATAAATCGAAGATGTTTGAAAGTGTTTTGCAACATTTTCTGGCGTTATTATGTGGTATTTAGGTCGAAAAAATAAATAGAATAGGGCTATTAAAAGTTAAAACAGTTTGGCTTACCGATGTTTTGTGGTATTCGCATCCACATCCCTTACACACCACTACCGGTTTCTGGCTGTTTGCCGTCATCAGGTGGAGACAGTAAGATCACATTCAATGAGACTTAAAACAGTCAAAAAGCGTTAAACTAAGTTAACCCTTTGACTACTGATGGTAACTCTCGTTACCACCTCAAACAAGCAGTCGATTGCTCAGTAGCTCCCGTCGGTACCTTCAGTCACAATCCAGTGCACATGTCAAGCGGCGTCTGGCATCTGGTCTATAAAAATTATTCATGTATTTTATTTATGCAATCATTAGGCAGAATAACACAAAAATCAATTACCGTAGTCAAAGGATTAAACTTGTATGCTACTGTTATATACGGTTCTTACAAAGAACCACGATGTTCAAATCCATAATCACAAAGTGATTTCTGGCAAATGGTTGGAGGCGCATATAAAAGTCCAATGTATTGTAATGCTCACATCCCCATTTTTCATTTTGATTTTATCCTGTGAGTCATGATCTTTCTATGGATAATATTATTTGTGCATTAATTCGGGTATTTTGGTAAGTGAGTATTTCGGGCAACAATTTAAATTTCACATCACCGCTATATACTTCAAAAGAAATAAAAATAACTGAGAATGTGAATATTTTTGCGATTATCGTGTAATCTAAGCTTGTTCGAATGTTTTAAGCACTTTTAGATAAAATGAGTTATATATATATATATATATACATTCAAAATACTTAATGAATTTTACTTTCAAAAATTTACAAATATATTTCTATAGGTATGAACTGGATGTTTGTTCGTAGGATGCATAATAAGAATCACCACGATTAGAGTATTATGGCTATATCCATGATATATAATAACTTTTAAGATGAACATCATGGTTATATTTATTTTAGTTGATCACTATTATAGGCAAAAATATGGCGCTGTTTGTTAAAGTATGTTTTTGTTGTTGGCCTCCTTCGGTCGATGTCGACCATGGATGTACATCACAATCGCGTGAATGTTCAAGTTTTGCAGATTTTGGAATGACTAAACAGTTCGATTCGGGAGGAACAATTTCTCCCGCAGCGCTGGCAACGAAAGTCAGAACTCGGTTGTATTGCGTCATAGCATACAATAATGGAAACCATATTTCAAACAACCGATCCTACCAAGACATCAAAATAAGCCGAATACGAATGTCAGAATATCATTGCTGTGAAGATTTTGTAAATTATTACATTTTTTGGCTGTGTTAATCACAGAATATGGTGCTCGAAGTTCGATCTTGAATGCATATTAGGAATCATCTATTTAAATTTGACTGAGTCGAGATTTCTTCAGAGGCTTCCATATGTAAATCTAAACAAATACTATAAATCACCTTGTAGAAGTAATTCATCAAACCTAAATCTGAATATTACATTCACTGAAGATCAATCTTCCAAACTACCTCTAAACTGTTTTACGTTCAGCAATAAATTTAACGCCGCTGGTTATAATGATCATCATTAATTGTCGGAGGACTAGCCTAAACGAGCTATTGGAAGATTCGTCGGTAGTAAAATAAATGGTAAATATTTTAATCAAAATGAATAAACGAATTTACTTTAATTAGCCCTTAATTGTTTCAGCTGCACAAAGAGCTAGAGTAGAACTCTTTAGGCTTAAATCCGTTCAGACATGCAGAACGCTAAAGTCAAACCGCATCTAGAATACTGCGTGCAAGCCTGCAGCACGCAGCACAAAAGTCATATTATTACTAGAGAGAGTCTATTTTCTGGCTCAAAAAATGGTTGTGGGTATGTTTGGGAAACCCAACGAGGAACGTCTAATTTCATTAAATCATTTCTCACTTCGGCGTCGGCGTCTACGTGGTGACCTAATAGAAACCATTCAAAATCCTGAAAGGTTTAGGCGACGAAGTTGTCAAAACCTTTTCTCATGTGCGATCAACCCTTTAACTAGAGGGCAAACATTTAAGCTCACAAAAAATCACAACCGTCAGAAGCTTTAGCAACACTTCTGCAGTGAATGAGTGGTAAGCTTCTGGAACAAGCTGCCTGAGGAACAAATCGCTTGCATATCTGGTGAGGAACTATTATTATTTTCCTCAAAAACTCATTATAACTTATAACTCATTATAATCTATGATTCTCGATTCTGATTGGTATATTTTGTCAGCCATAATGTTTCAGTGTATAAATACACACGAGCGGCAGCCCAATAGCTTTTTGGTAAGAGACGGTAACGCTTTTTGTCTGAACGGCCTGCCTTTGTTCTTGCTACGCGTAGTGTTGGGTTTAGTTAGTCACTTGTGACCAATAACATAAAGGTTTTCAGTGTTAAACATTTTGGGTAATTAATACTTGGGTTCTACTCGGGTAATATATAACATTATTGGCGACGGGGATTTTTAATTTGTTTTAAAAAAATGGATCAGAGTAAATTAGAAATTTTGCTCGAACAGCAAATAAAGTTGATGGAATTATTAATTCAGAGTAAAATTCCAGGTACTCTAGCGAGCAGCAGTGCTTCACCATCCGTCGATGGTATTGCTAATAGTATTCATGAATTTAATTTCGACGCTGAGGCTAATGTCACGTTCGAGACGTGGTTGCGTAGGTATGAAGATTTATTCCGCATAGATTTTGCCGCACAGGACGATGCGTGGAAAGTAAGACTCCTACTTCGCAAACTTGGCCTTAGTGAACTCGATAAATATTGTAACTTTATCTTGCCACAAAACCTACGCGACCGTTCATTCATACAGACAGTTGAAACACAGAAACAACTATTTGGAGACAGGTCATCACTCTTTAACACACGTTATGGTTGCCTAAAACTGATTATGCAGGAATCCGACGATTTCTTAACACACATGGGCATTGTTAACAGGTAGTGCGAGCGTTTTAGGCTTCGCTCAGTAACGGATGATCAATTTAAATCGCTCATATTTATATGCAGTCTCCAGTCTTCCAATTTCACAGATATCAGGACCCAGCTCCCTAATCGATTGAAAACAGGACCCCTCACTCACGCTCCGAGCCATTGGTGACGAATATCTTCGATTGGTAAATCTTCAACGGGATTCGGCTATGGTCCAATATTGGGGCCATGGCAAAGCTGCAGTCAATCTCCATCGGGATTCGGCTATGGTCCACCTTGGTGACCATGGCAAACATGCGGTGCACACAATCCAAAAAAAGATACGCATTCTTGGCTCAAATGAACCTGGTTCCCAGAAACCAACTTCATCTTCGCCAGGATTCAAGAAGCCTCCTTCTGCGTGTTGGCTATGCGGCGCATTGCATTTCGTCAAATTCTGCCCGTTCAAGCAACACCGATGTCAACGATGTAACATCGTTGGTCACAAGGATGGTTTCTGTCAACAGAGTATTGGTTGCTCGAGGTCTTCACACAAGCCTTCAAAAACGTCTCTCAGTATTTTTTCTACATTCCAGGTCAACGCAGCCGATCGGAGAAAATTCGTAATGGTCCAGATCAACGGTCAATTTGTTCGATTGCAGTTGGACACTGAATCGGACATTATGATCATTTCCCGAAAACTCTGGCGGAAACTTGGTTCCCCAGAACTCACTCCTACGATGCAGACCGCCCCCAGTGCCTGTGGAGGTTCCGTACAGCTAACTGGACAGCTACAATGCCAAATCTCATTCGGAAGCTCAACGGTCGTAGGCACGTGTTACGTGTCGGATTCACAACTCAACCTGTTCGGTCTCGATTGGTTCAATCTTCTTGATTCGGCTCGCCTTCCGATCAGTGCAATTTGCAATTACGTACAAGCAACCGAAACACTGCAGAAAAAGCGAGACGTGATAATGCTTGAACATGCAATCGTGTTTACAAACGAACTTGTAACATGACGCAAGCTAATCTCCATCTCAAAAATGTCGGAAAGCCTGTATTCCATCCGAAACGACCTGTGCCGTACGCATCCCCACCACAAGTCGAAGCTGAACTTTAAAGGCTACAACATCAAGGTGATTTGGTTCCAGTAACATACTCTGCCGGGGCAGCACCCATCGTTGTCGTTAAAAAGCCGAATGGATCCATCCGAATCTGCGCCGATTGTTCAACTGGTTCGAATGCCGTTTTGGAAACTCACCACTATCCATTACCCATCGCAGATGATTTGTTCACAATGCTCAATGGTGGTAAGTACTTCGCAGAGCTCGACCTAGCTGACGCCTATCTACAGATCGGAGTTGCACCTGATTCACGAGGACTGCTAACGATCAATACCCGCAAAGAATTGTTCCAGTATCAGCGT
>JACCGJ010010525.1:0-16084 GCA_013407085.1 Atriophallophorus winterbourni | reverse complement strand
AATTGTATAGGAACGTCACAGCAATAATGGAGCCAAATACTTCAGAATCAAATTCAATTCAAAGAAAAGACGACCTGATATAAAATTAAGAAGAATCGATTTACCAAAATGTCGTCCAAACTTTCTGTGACAAGCAAAAATGACACTCAAAATAGCGTCCAAATTCAAGCAAAATACTGAAGCCCAAAATGGCAACCAAATTCCGCAACAATGACCGACAATGTCAGAAACAATAAATTAAAACAAACATTTGACCGAAGTCGTGTAAAGAAAAGATTTACAATAACAGAAATGATTACAAAAAGAAAAGTTTTATATCAAAATACTGTAGGAAAATTAAACACAAGCAAAATCTATTTCACAAAATTCAGGTTTTGTAACTAGGTTCAAAATAAAAGGAATGTTGAAGGGAAAGGAAGAATTTCAAACTACTTTGAACCTTACACCTCCGACCAAATTCTTTCTAGGGCTCAACTGTACAACGATTGTTCGAAGAATACCCTAATGAATTCAGAGCAGCAAATGACTTTATTTAGTGGCGAGTCACTTCCGCCACATTACATCACCATCATTGGATATTAGTAGCTTTTTATAGAGAATGCGTTTGCAAGCCGCAGACTCACCACATCCTCCGGTGATGCTTCTTGCCTTATAAAGAAGAGTTGTCCTGATCCTTACCCAAGTCTCTCACCTCATCTTGGGACCCTTCTAACAAACATACTTTCCGAATATCACGCCTGATCACGCCATCCTTTGTTCGTATGCTGACCGTTCGTACCAAACCATCATCACTCACTTCCGCTGTCTCAATAATACCAAGCGGCCACGACATTTTCGACAATTCTTCAGACACAACCAATACTACATCACCGGGAATTAAATTGCGACGTGTGTTGATCCATCGTTGTCGTTCTTGTAACATTGGTAAATATTCTCGCTTCCATCTTTTCCAAAATACATCTGTTAAATACAAGGCCTGTTTCCAGTTCATTCTCAATCTTTCTGCAAACCCAATGTTCACTGGGACCTTGAGATTGCTGTGCTGTAGCAATAAGTCGTTTGGGCGTAGAGCAACTGCCTCAATATCACTTGAGGAGATAGGGACTAAAGGCCTGTTATTTAATATGCGCTCTACTTCAATCAATGCTGTCAACAAAGTCTCTTTCGAGGGAATTTGTTCAATGCACATGCCAGCCAGCGCTCTTCTTGTCGATCGAATTAGACGCTCCCAAACTCCCCCTCTATGACTTGCGTATGGTGGGTTAAAATGCCACTGTATTCCTCGAGATGAAAGGTTTTTGACGGCGACCGAATCATTGATATTCCTTATCCAAACACGAATCGATTTATTAGCACCAACAAATTTTTTTCCGTTATCAGAATATATATTCTCTGGGGCACCGCGACGGGCGATGAACCGAAACAAAGCCATTATAAATGAATCGGTTGTCAAGGAGTGTGCGACCTCAATATGCACTGCTCGGCATTGTAAACACGTGAATAAACATCCATAACGCTTTTTTATTGATCGACCACGTTTGACATTGAACGGACCAAAGTAATCGAGACCAATGTTAGCAAATGGGTGTCTACCGGAAATCGCTTGAACCGCAGGTAAATCTGACATTAACTGGTTTTGTTTAGTAGCGTTCAGTCTTTTACATACCAAACACTTGCTCGATGCACGCTTCACACAGGATAATCCGTCGATCAACCAGTACCTTTCCCGCAACATGCACAACGTATGCGTAGGACCAGCATGTCCTTCAAGAATGTGCGTATGAATAATAATCAATTCAGTAATATGATTTCTCTTCAGCAATATAATGGGATGTTTACCGGCTTCACTAAGGTTCGAATTCCGTAGCCTTCCTCCGACGTGAAGAATACCACAATCCGAGAATGGTCGTAATTTGTGTAATGATTTCGGAATACATTTACGATTAACACAATTCTTCTGTATTCCTAAGCAATCCCCTTGTACTAGTATTACAATGTTCAACGCTGCACTACGAAGCTCACGGATGCGCAATGACCCAAGTAAAAGGGAAGAATTTCCACGATTTCCGAACATCGTTTTTATATATTCTATAAAACGAAGCAACCAGGCTATCGAGCGCACTAACTTCATCCAGCTGGAGAATCTCTGCAGCATATGTAGTAATTTATTTTCTGAAGTCGATGCTGATAAATTACACGTCGTACGTTTAACCTAAACGTTCTCCACAGGAACATCATACATTGTGGTTGCTGGCCATTTCGCCGGTTCCTCGTGTAAAATGTCTGACCGTTCAACCAAAATTCTCGTTTTACCATATCCGTTACGCCACGTGATGTAAAGTCAGCCGGATTAGGTTCTGTTCGCACGTGTCGCCATTGGGTCGTTATTGTATGTTCATGGATCATTGTTAACCTATTGGCTACAAATGTTACGAAACCAGATGACTCATCACGTATATAATACAGGACCGTCATTGAGTCTGTCCAAAAGTTTACATCCTTGATGTGATTTCCAAACGTTCGTTTCAATAGCAAATATATTCGTACTGCAAGTACAGCAGCTTGTAATTCAAGTCTCGGAATAGAAACCGTTTTTAAAGGATTGACTCTTGACTTCGAAAATAAAAGACGTGCAGGTGAAACGAATCCTTTATCAAAGGTATGACCATATGCCACTGCTCCGTGACCAATTTCAGATGCATCGCAAAATATATGTAAATATATTTGCGTAACAAGCTGGTTATGCCCACCAATGCAACGAGGTACTCGAAGCTCCTTGGCAGAGCGTAAGGATGATATCCATCTGTCGAATAGTAACACAATATCATCAGTAATCCTTTCCTCTCATCCCAACTTTCTCCTGCAAATGCATTGTAATAAATGCTTTCCAGGCAGAATCCATGGACTCATTAATCCAAGAGGATCGTACAGACTGCTGACCATGGACAGTATTCCTCTTCTCGTCAATTTTCGATCAGGCATATTGAACTCCAGTGTAAATTCATCATAAGATGCGTTCCATATCACTCACAACATTCTTTCGATACACGGTTTGTCCTCCCCTATCACCCGTACATGAGGAGCCAGTTCATGTATCGGCATAGACTCAAGCAACAAATGGTCGTTTGATAGCCATTTCGTCAATTTGAACCCACCAAGTTCTAATAACTCACTGAGCTGCCGTATCACTGTTATTGCTTCTTCTCGAGATGGCACCAAAATCCAGCAGTCGTCCACATAGAAGTTAGTAAGTACATATTTACTGATGCTGTCTTCAAACTTATGTCCAAACTGTTCTACCGTTCTGCGTAACGCATAAGTTGCACAAAATGGTGATGAACTGGCCCTAAATGGATGCACTGTCATCCGGTACGCTTTAATGTGCGATGTCATGTCGTTATTCGACCACCAAAGCAGTCTTAATGCGTCTCGGTCCGCCTGTGGCACACCCACTTGCAGAAACATTTCTTTAATGTCAGCCGCGAACGCATACTTGTGTAACCGGAAACGTAGAAGGACCTCAACCAAGTTCGTTGTCAGGTTCGGACCCTGTAACAACATGTCGTTCAAGCAGACGTTGTTATACCTTGCAGCACAATCAAACACAATTATACACTTCTCCGGTTTCCGTGGATTCAGTACCGGGTGATGTGGCAAGTACCAAACACGTGTCGGACGCTCAATAGTAGCCGGAATATCCTCGATGTGTCCGGATTAGAAGTGATGTCGCAATACTTTAACATATCGTAAATACAACTGTCCATCTCTTTCAAAACGACGTTTTAACATGCTAAGCCTCTTTAAGGCTAACTGATAATTATCATCCAATTGAATATCAGGTTTCTTCCATGGAAGAGGTACCTGAAAATGTCCGTCAACTAATAAGGATTTTTCAACTATACGTAACGCAGATCCATCATTACGCGAGAGAGTCGTATCCTCCACACAAAGATCGGCGAACTCTCCGTCATACAACTTGTTGAGTTTGTCGAGCACATCTTGTGTTTGTGCGGTGAGAACACTTACATGATTAACAACTCTCGAACGATCAGTTGGTCCTTGTAGCACCCATCCAAGTAACGTCTTGGTAGCGAATGGCTGCTTTCGACCACTTAAACGTTGTTCAAGCACCCAATGCGCTTCCGGTACGTTACAGCCAATTAGCAAGGTTATTTCTCTCCCCACATTCTCTGAAAACTTCAGATCTCTCAAATGTGCATACCTCGCGCTGATCATATTTGGGAAATTCAGCACTGCTTCAGGTAACTTGGAAACCGTGTAAGCTTCGGCTACATGAATTATTTCATCCCCGTCTACCGAATGCACATCGAAACTTAACAACGAGCTTTTTAAGTTTCGATGTAGACCAAGTGTTGTAATCGACACATCAACTGGCGCACTAGGCATACAAAATTTCTCAACAAAACTCTGCGAGATCAAAGTTGTATCAGAGCCATTATCAAGTAAAGCCACGACTGGAACAAGTCCAACTGGCGTGTCAATGTTCACTGTCAGGTAGCCCAAGCTTACTGCTGTACTGAGAGCAGTAACACTGCAGTTTATACTTTTCAGTTGCTCATTAGGACGATCATAATGCAGCGAAGAATGGTGTCGTCTACTACAACCTTCAACGGGGCAAGTATTCGTAATCTTGCAATCGAATGCCCTGTGAGACCGGCATAAGCAAACGTAACATATTCCATGCTGCTTAGCCATATTCCATCTGGCTTTTACGTCAGCCTCCTGATAAACAGGACCATCTTCTATCTTATGAGGTCCTCTACATTGAAAACATTCAACCAGCATTGGCCTCGGTTCCCTCGTAGTCATAAACACCCTCCTTCCATCTGGCATTCTTGGTTTCTCTGATGGCTTCGAAGAGACAGATGTTCTATCTATTAGCATGCCAAATCTGCTCCTGGCAATTCTTGCTCTCCGAGATACGAACTCGGTCAGACTGGCAAAATCAACTTCTGACCCGTCAGCAAGCATTGTATCCGCTGCGTCAGCCCAATGCTGTTGTAACGCAACAGGGAAGCATTTCACTAATCCTTCCAAAGTTGTGACTGAATTCAAATCAGCGTCACACTTCATTTGCTTCAATGTGATTTGGCAATTTTCCATTTTTATGGCCAAATCAGACAAACCATCTACCTTGTTGGAAAGTCTTCTAGCTTCATCAAGCAACTCCTCTAATGTTGACCTGGCAATTACATGTGGTAGTCCAAACAAATATTTCAAAATCATCTTTGCCCGCGTATAACCCTCAGTGGGTTGTAGCATGACACATGCATCAATTGCTTTTCGAGCCTTGCCCCGACAATAATACATCAAATACAACAGTCGCTGGCCTGGATCCATAAGCCTCGACTCAACGTAACATTCAAACTGTTTCAGGAACTTCCAATAGTCTATTGGATTACCGTCGAAGTAGGATAATTCTACTTTAGGCAATCCCATACTCATGTTCATCGCTGGTTGCAAATAGCTCACCGCCGAGTCGAACCCTTCAGTTTTGCTACTTGTACCGGCGATCAAGTTTACTTCTTCAACGACTCCTCGTCGTTCCTTTGTCAAGCGCTCTATCGTTGATCTAGCAGCATCTAAATCGCGCTTTAATTGTAAAACTTGTTGAGAACTCGCACTGCTATCTCTATCATCATCGTTTTCCTTAGAAGCTATCTTAGAAGATATCTTAGGCATACTAGATGAAATATACAACAATGTTCCAAAACGACAAAAAATAAATAAAAAGGGGACGTCACCAAAGTTGTGAACAGGGATTGACTGTCAAATGTTCAATGTCACGATGATCGGGGAGTTCTTCGCCAATTTTGCTCAATATAGCTTCAATTGAACGAACCAAAATGCGTATTTTCTCCGGTTGAGACAAATACTGTACCAGTCAGAAGACACGTTGTGATGCGAATCCAATTGAAACGATCCAACTTGAGCACAGAAACCGAATTGATCTAATTCCCGAATTGAGTACTTCTCGCCAAGTTAGAGAAGAATCAAATTCCAAATTAAGTACTGTATTGTCTGTGACGTGAGTTACGCGTAGTCCACCCGTTTCTTATTTCGATAAATTCAAAACAACGATTGGGATATTCTACGGTACTGTAATTAACAACAATTACAACAAAAAAACTATACAAACCTTAATTGTATAGGAACGTCACAGCAACAATGGAGCCAAATACTCCAGAATCAAATTCAATTCAAACAAAAGACGACCTGATATAAAATAAGAAGAATCGATTTACCAAAATGTCGTCCAAACTTTCTGTGACAAGCAAAAATGACACTCAAAATAGCGTCCAAATTCAAGCAAAATACTGAAGCCCAAAATGGCAACCGAATTCCGCAACAATGACCGACAATGGCAGAAACAATAAATTAAAACAAACATTTGACTGAAGGCGTGTACAGAAAAGATTTACAATAACAGAAATAATTACAAAAAGAAAAGTTTTATATCAAAATACTGTAGGAAAATAAAACACAAGCAAAATCTATTTCACAAAATTCAGGTTTTGTAACTAGGTTCAAAATAAAAGAAATGTTAAAGGGAAAGGAAGAATTTCAAACTACTTCGAACCTTACAATGTCTTTCAGCTGCGTGAACGTTTACTCGCCAGTATCCTGAAGCCAAATCCAAAGTGTAGAACCAGTTAGCGCATCAATGGTTTCGTCAATTCAAGGAAAAGGAAACGAATCCCTCACAGTAATTGAGGTAAGACGCCGGTAGTCAACACAGATCCTCAGCGATCCATCTTTTTATGACTAGTATGATAGGTGAGGCCCATGGTGAAGTAGAGGTTTTAATGATAACTCGAACAAGCATATCTTTTATCGAGCTGTACAAGTCGATTTGGTATTGCACCGGTACGTGGCGTGGTGCTTGGTGAATCGGCTGGTGATAGCCAGTAACGATGGAATATTGTAGTATATTTGTACGACCAAAGAGACTGTTGTTGCAATCGAAAATATCGTTAAATTTTCCTAATATTCCCCTGAGATCTATTCTCTGTGGTTCTGCAGCACAAGTTGTCTTGATCCGTGGGTCCATTCAATCAGGGGCTGTAGTAATTGAATTCACCGGGGACACTACGTTTTGCAAAGGATAAGGTTCCGCGAGCTAAATCAATGACAGCTTGTTATCGTGATAAAAATCCATGCCAAGTTTGGCATCCCGGGGTATGTGAGCGGGTAAGAATTTGTGATTGGCTTGAAAGTCTCCGATATGTATTGAACAGCGATAACAAACGTATACTTTAAACTCCGTGCCGTTAATGGACATTAGAGTTCTATCACTTACACATGTTCTGGAAGTCACCGAAGGAAACGTACAATCGTGTATGAAACATGAAGCCTTGGTGTCGATTAGGATATTAGCGCTAACACCATTAATGATGCCGGACAAACTAAAAGGCTTAGTGCAACGTTAAATGAGAAAAAATGTAGATAGTTTTTCTGCGAATGGTTACCGGGTCCGCGGATCGGCGGATTGTGTACACATCGATGAGGCGCTTTGCCAAATCGTCTGCAGTATATGCAATCGGCTACAAGATCTTTTCTTTGGGCAATTGGTGTAGGGGGTGAGTCGACTGAACGTTCGGCGTTGAGACAACAAGTGAAATTACATGCTGCAATGGCACAGTTGTTGCTTCAAAAGTACGAGCGAGTTCTGTCGCCCACAGCAAGCTGCCAGTTGTTTGCGCAGGAATTCTGTTTTCAATTGGGGGTCAGCCACACCGATCGTAAAAAGATGGAGCAGTTTCCACTCTTTTTGCGCCTTTGGAGGTTTACGAAAGGCCCGAGCGGCCAGATCACACAGATCAGCTAAGTATGCCTCTACAGTTTCTAGGGATAATTGTGTGCGATTCCGAAACTTTTCCAAGTAAATAGAAAAACGTTTTAACTGGACAAACAATCCCTTAATTACATATCAGAGGACATCTGGTTTGCAATTCAACGGGATATCGGTCGCTTTGAAGTTTCTTGCCGCATCGTCGTCCAGACGTGACATAAAATTGGACACATATTATTCCGAAGGGGAATTTTTCATGAAGAGTTCCGTGCGGAATGACTGGCGGGAAAATCGTTCCCAGGAGAGAATACGGGAAAGGGGCGACTAGAGAAAAAAAGTTTACCGAACACTTCAGATGCCTAGCATCGAAATGTTTTATCCGTTTTCGACATGGCGTTGATGGGATTTTGTACACCCTCGTCACCAAATGTATCGGTTGAGGTAAATCTTCAGTTTAAAACAAGCACAATGATAGCACATACACCAAATGAGAACTCCAGAAGTCGGAACACAAAAGTGTGTGGAATGATACACAGCCGTAGCTAGTAAAAGTCAAGCAGTACAATAGAAAGTAATTCAAAAGGTGCGCGCAATCACGCAGTCAAAGATATGACAAGTCACTGTGTTCATGGATGTGGGAATCGCTCATTTTATCAACCAACGGACGATCAAGGACCTCACCGTCAGTCTGAAAAGAATAAAGAGAACAAAGATGAAGTGCGCTCAATTTAGAGATAAATGGTATTTAACATTCGTTACAGTCTATAACTCGTAGAAAATCCGCTGCGGTAGTGACCTTGAAAATTCACGAATGTACTTGATAAAATTTCATTGTAATTATGGTAATTATTGATCATGCTTAGTAGGTTTTGGACATCCAAGAAATAAATTATTTATTCATTCATTTATTTTGGTTCTGCTACTCTGTGTAGGATTTCTTGCACGACAAACCAAACGCGATTGATGAATGGAGCAATGCTTTTCAATCGGCCTTGCTCCAAATTAATTTCTCACGCATTTTTACTTTTTTCAGTCAAGATGAAACTCTTTTGTTTTTGAAACCAATTAAGATATTTCTTAGTAACCGAAGGATGGACACTTCGAATGTACTGCAATTCTTTTCGAAAGTGAGGAATTTGATGCTATGGTCAGAAAAATATGAAAGGAAACTTGAGGATTTTCAAAATCGTGCAGCCTGACAGTTCGTCTAATTCCATTAAAAATCTTGATGGCTCTGTAGATAAAACCGATAATTTTGTATTTAAACGTACTGGCAATCTCTTAAACTCTAACATTTTGTTCAAATTCATAAGTCTTATTTAAAATTTCTGTGGTTAAGTTAGTTTGTTAAAACGAATGAGATTTCATATTCTTATTCTTCACTAATTTCTTACCATAAATGTTTATTCTGTTTTTATTAGAATACCATTTTCTGGTAGGGCATTAATATCTAAATGGCCACGTCGAACTTTAGCATGTTAGATTATTGGGAATAACAGCCGTATTTTTCACGTCTGCAGTATTCACGACTGTCATAAAATAAACGTTGCGTTCATCTGATGTTTCAGGTTCCGTATTTTAAAGTTGATGTGTGTGTGTTAGCATTTTTTCGGTGATGCAGAAACAAACATTTCGCATTTAAGTTGGTTCTTCATCTTTATGAACACAATAAAATTAGCAAACAGTAACGACATCGCAGGTTTTGGGCTAAGGTCTATCCTGCTTGAGGTGGGTGGGTAACCGTCCAACGAGATCAGAAGATCTCACTTACCGTCAGAAGCAGTAACAAGAGCTGAACTACACGCCAGTAAAGCCTTAGCTTATAATCGCAATCTGCTGCTCCCCGTGTTTTTATACACAAAAACGGAATAGTGTGTACCATCAAGTAGTTCGCTAAAATGTACGTCAGGACAATTCATTTAAAAAAAACTAGCTGTTGAACATGGGCAACAGCTTTCGCTCCGTGACAACACTGATACCAACGAAACAGCTAGGCTCATATATTCGGTCAAAGACGCTGTCTCATGTGTTGCCAAGACAAGAGTCAATGTGTAATCTTTTGTTTTATGTGAGAACCGCAGATTAAATGAGCACTATGATGGTTAAATATTTTGTGTGCCAAAATCGAATCACTATGCGGATGACGTTGTCGATAATCTAATGAGTTTAGGATTGTAATTAGCTCATTGCATTGTTTTCGGCTGAGTCAGATGAACAGTTCAGTAGTGTTAGGAGGGCACCCTCTGTTGTATAGATAGTGAACGAATTATCGATTAATCACCAATCATGATGGATGATATGTTCAAGTTGTGATTTTCACTCACTGTGCTATTCACGCACTCGCTTACTTTGTGATTTTTTTTTGCATTCAGTGAATAAACATGTTCAGTAACGGTTGTGCTCTCTCTAACCCACACGGCTGGGCCAGCAGTAGCAGTAGCTCGATGTTTACAAGTGACAATTTTTCTGATGTTTTCCGGTAGACAGAATAGCTTTTTCTCGATAATATTCGTGTGTTGATTGTCCACACACTTGAATCCGGTTTATCGTGATTCACGAGAGGCTGTGCGCATCAAAATATATTGAAACTCAACATGTTTTCGAAGCTTCTGTAAACTTGAAGAATAGGCTATTTTTCAGGTAATGAGCGTAAAGGTTGTCCAGATCCTTCTCGAGCAGTTCGCAATCTTCCGCCTAATTTATCCTCGTCCTCGAACAGTAAAATGTTACTATTGATAAGAGCAGGTATGTCATTGGCATAAAATGCGAACAGAATTAATCCGGAGAAGGGTCCCTGAGGCGCTACAAACGTCACGGCTACATAATTCAACAAATCACTGTCCACATTGACTTGGACAACCAGATCAATGAGGCAATTTTCTAATTACGCCAATAGGCTGCCAGCGATAAAGCAACGTTGTTCCTTGTGCAAGAGAATACTGTAGTTTATGTGGTCAAAAGCTTTCGACGTAGATAGGTAACCTTCATGGATGGTATCCCAAATACATGAAGATCGAGTCCATTCATCAAGAGCAAGGTGAGTGTGAGTTAGTCAAGGTCAGAACTACTGGTTTCACTGGAATCTACTTGTTCACTTTCTAGTAGAGTAGCTTAAGATTTTACTACATTTTACCATGTTTTCCTCCAGCAATATATTTTAGGACATGATTTCTTACTGTTTGAAATGTTTCTCGCGTAGTTTCTGTGAATAAATGACGACGGTTTCTCCGAGTAATCGAACGTATTTTAATCCATACTGGCGTGTGACTGCGGATTTTGAATTTAAATGTTTTATTTACTCCGTTGATGAACTAATTCACAGTATGGTAGGGTCTAACAGCTTAGACAGTCATACATTTCTGATTAATTTTTTTGTGTCACAGCTCCGCTCTGCTCGACACAGGAAGTCGAAATTCAAGTCCAGATAATCGGTAGATCTGCCCGTGGTATTAAATTCAATGTTTTCGATAGAATGTTCGTCATTTTGCAAGTTAGGATGGAGCATTTAAGGCATATCTGTACAGCTGTATGGAAAAATATCTTTAAAAAACCGTTGGAAGAAGGCACCAATGCAGGTAAAAGAAATTATGCCCGTGATCAATAGTTTATACAGATTTAGGTCTTCGATGACCAGAATTCTAGTGAGTTACCCGTAGACAATGGAGCGTAGCATGTCGGGTAAATTCGTATTATACAGATACACAGCCACCTCGACATATGAAAATTGGTTGTGCTATAAGGATTCGTAAAACAAATCAGTAAAAATACAACAGAGGCAAGGAAACTTATATGAAGTTTCTGCTAAGATTAATATTAATAAATCCTTTAGCTCCGTCAAGACTAAATATCCGACAAGTTTGCGCATAAGTACCATAGATAACGACAGAAAACTGATCGTGAATCCAATATGACAGCTGGTTTGCCCGATTATTTTTAACTTGTACATACAAGAAATAGAGGTTACGAAAATTCTGCAGTCCCAAATCTTTGCACTGCAATGAGTCTTACTCATTTCAGCGAAATAGTTTCGCATGGAAAATGGTGCACGGTTTTCTAAAACGGATACATATCCTCAGGACCTGAGAGCATGCACCGGAAATCAGCAGAATCAGCAGAAGTACTAGCAGAGATTCTTTGTAAGTCTTACAACGAATCACTCTGCATTCAACAAAGCAAATGTTGGGGTCTTACAGGAATTTATATCAGGCCCCATACCCTTTCTGATCTTTATCAACGTCGAGACGTTAACTTTGTTGTGGATTGATTGACAAGATCTAAACGAATAAATTCCGATACTTAAGATCGAAAGTAACACAGAATTTTTAGAATGCAACAAATCCGAGCAGATTCGGTGAAGTTATGACTAAATTTGTTAGAGCAAAACATGCGAGCACACAGGAGAATCTACCAAAATTTAATGTGAATTAGCAGTGCAAGTGCCTTGATCTGCTGCCTGAACTCCTGGATCTGGAGCAGTGGTTCTTAACCTTTTGGGTGGTACCGAACCCTACAAGTTCCATACATGCATTCATCGAACCCTTCGTAGTTGGAAAAATAAAATGTGGTTTTTGTTCCAATGCATGCTTGTTCAGAACACAGTGCGTAACAATGATATGTGGTGCATCGGCTTTCACCAGCGAACTGAACCCAGATTTTTGTCCCTGCATGACTGGAGTTCCGACCGAACAAACAGCGGAAACCATATCCCACGAAAGATCGTTATCTATGAAGTAGTCATCCACAAGTTTCTTCACGTCGACTAGAATTGCTCAAATTGGCATTGCAAATCATACATTGAGGACGCTGACTCCCATCACGTTCCGTTATACACGTGAATCCATACTGAACGTATTCGTCCGACCACTTCCTTATTTTCTCGACATAGTATCTAGGGATTGAAGTATTGAAAGGGAAATCACAAATCACGTACGACCAGGACAGTCACAAGCCGACTACTGATTGACCCGAGCTGCCTGCAGCAGTCAGCATAGATATCATGGCCAAGCGATGTGGCGTGATCAGCTGCAACGAATTATAGTCAAGCAGAGCGTGACGTCACGTCGGCGTAAATATCACAGTTTGCTCACGCGCGCAAACGTATTCCAATCGTTAACTATTCTACGGTTTTGCTTTAATTGCAAAGATCGCGTTGAGATACGCATTTTGATAACTGTTTCTGTATTCTACCTTGTGTGGTTAACGAGCTATAGTGGATTATTTGCAAAATGACGAAATCACGAGTTCCGAAGCAACCACATCGACCTGCCGACCACACGCCCACCCCTCAGCCGAAAAACCCACTTCAGGCTGCTAACACGTTTGACCGCAACACGAAATCCAACATACACAAAATAAAATCGATCGATCAAACTGTGAGAGCGACATGTAACCAACTTGACCTCATGGCCAAGCGCATGGACCCGGTGAACGTAATAAAGGTCATGGCCGGCCCAGCTGATAGGACAAATTTCGACTCGCAGAATTGTGCAAATCATGTGAAAAACCGGTGAGTCCCATGGCGCGTAAAGTAATAACGTGTTTTCTGCGTATGGGTAAAATCCATGGTAAACGGTCGAACCCCAGAAAAGGACTCACCGAACCCCTAGGGTTCGATCGAACCCAGGTTAAGAACCACTGATCTGGAGCAACCGCTAGCCGAACGTGTCGACAAAAATAATAATACACAGATTGTTCTTACTAAATGAGTTACTCTATGACAGCGATAGCTGGACTACCTCGCAAGTCATGAACGGAGGGTGAATCGCTCTCATTAATGCATCTTGTAGAAGAATTCTTAGTCTATAAATAACTGTTTCATGCGTCAGTACCGGCTAACAAAACGCAGGATATTGACTGTTTGCTAAACTAAAAAATTATCGAAAATTTGTGAATCGATTAGCGTCAGCTTGCAACTCGTTATGAGCAATGGTTGTGTTGCAAACCGAAATTTGTCTTGAACGTAATCAATCAGGTAGAACAGATTTTGGGTGACGTTTCACTTCTGAGACAGAAGATTCGTCAGATCAAGGGTATTAGTAAGAACATGGCACGTTATTAAGTACCACTCCAACAACACTTTTAATTGTTCGTCTCACTAAACAGCTTATTAAAATCCAGAGGGAGTTGACCGATTAAACAAAGATAAGATCAATCGCCCCAATCAAAGTGAGAGTTTAAGGCCATCATTTCGTTTTGTTCAAACACAGAATCACAAAATGATTCGTGGTCAAGCAATCGAGGAGCTGATGGATGAGCAAAGCAATGTGTTGCTCACATCACTTATTTACACAACACTACCGGTTGCTGGATGTTTGCCGTCATCAGGTGGAGACAGTAAGATTAGGTTCAGTCAGCCTGTTTATCCAGCTCATCGTGAAATCGGTCAACGTCAATTGGTACTTTGGTTCACCCGAGCACGACTCAACGTGTGAAAATTGTACATACAGCTAACTAGGTTATACACATACTAGAATTTTCTGTATAATTTTGATAATACCCGAACACATCAAGTTAACAAGATAGACGGGGCTGAAATCTCCACAATATGGTCCTCAACGCTTCGACGAACACAAATTAAAATTCTGCATATTTTTATTTAATTTAATAACCTGGTCAGCTTTATGCACACTTGTCACATGTTTACCCATGTACGGGTGGAGAGCAGCGTCAATTGACGTTGACCAACTTCACGCTGTGCCCGGTAAATATGCCGATTGATTACATTACGTTTTATGGTAACGTTTCACTTCTGAACACAGAAGTTCGTCTGACTATGGGTTTTGGTTTTATGTTTCAATTGCATTTTCTTGACCAATCCTAAGTTCTCTGAGATAAACAGGCGAGATCAAGACAATTTAGTGATTCATATTCACTGGGATAATGATTAATGGGCATAACACCTAATGTGCACACAGATTACGTAATCTGTCCGCACCTACACACAAAATAAACAATTTAGGGATTAACACAACATTTAGAGGGTGTGAATAATTGTATTCATCTCGCCAGTCAAACTTAGAGAACTGAGGATTAGATAAGAAAATGTCATTTAAACCTGAACCGTGTTCGCACGGACAGCGAAGCTTATGTAGTCAGACGCGAAATATTACCAAATTATCAGCTCTAACCGATTCATTGCAGAATTTCTTTTGATGATTATGGACTCACGATCGGTCACAAATATTTTCCAATACCTAGGCTGATTGATCTTATCGTTGCCTACACGAATTGATACCTTTACGATGTTAATAGGCTGTTTAGTTAGACGACCAGATGTAGTGCTATTTAACAACGCTCAGTGTTGTTGGTCCGACGAAGCTTCTTTGTCAGAATTAAAATGGTACACAAAAAATGTTATAACCGATTGCTTTTCAAATTTCGCTTTCATGATCGATCGGTGCCAAATATCATTCTACAAATTTTATTTCTGTTCAATAATCGATTATTTTCCAATGCAAGACACACCACGATCATACTCTCATGATGGAGTTGAGAACACGTTTTGCTCGGCAAAATCATATTGTTTTCCAATCCACGTGAAAGAAGATGAACGCTTGCAACAAAGGAATCTATTTCGGACGTGTTTATTCCAAGATATAGATAAACAGATGAACCTTGCAAACTTGCAACATAACAAAAAGAAACAATACGATATGGTCATAGCGAAATATTTGCTTTCATCTCGATAAGATGTTGTTTTGACCGAGGCAGACACCAGATTCGACTGAATAGCAAAGTAGCGTGTATCAGCAGCTTTTTGGATGGACATTGGCAAGACAAACTTGCGTTGCATGTCAGCAGTTTTGGTTCAAACGTAACATAAAGTTTTCTAGTTGGCTACGAATGTGACTAACGGTGTAGATCAAACAAGTTTGTTATTCAAACAAAGATATACGTGACCGCCACTGTTACAAAAATAGGCACAGTCAAGCATAAATTGGCTGATCCACACAGGAGATAATGTAGCCCATCAAGTTAATGTAGAATCATGAATCAAGATTTTATGGTGATAAAAAGCAATCGCTTTACATGTACCGTTGAGTGACTCCGTGTATTCTTAGGGAAAGTGAATTATATCAAATCGCTGAGAGGGTGACTTTCCATACGCAGTAATTATATGTTAGGATCGTTGTAGCTTATTTGAAGTTGATCTCCTAGCTCAGTGAGTTTGCATCGGACGTCTCGTTGTCGGACTAGGCAACATCTTCAGCGATTGTTGGCAAATCGACTTCTCGAAGTGACACTGACGATGTTATTTGCCCGGCCCACCAC
>JACCGJ010010523.1:0-42247 GCA_013407085.1 Atriophallophorus winterbourni | reverse complement strand
AAGCACAAGCCTGATCCAGGCAAAGTACCGCACAGTCAGAGACTGCACGTGGGCTAAGATACTGTCAGGTTGCATGAGCACCGTGTTAAATTGATTGGACAAAGGTAGTGAGCTGCATGACGAAACACGCTGGAGTCTCACTACCATCTTTATTCTCAATTTCTCATATCTGTCTAGGCAAGTATAGTAAGTTAGATTCTCACCATGACTTGGTTAACAGCTGCAGTTAGACCGTTTCGAAACGTCCCCGATTAGCGAATAAATATCTCGACATCGGCAGCGATAACAATCATTTTAGTGAGTTCATTTCAAATGAAGCAAACACGTAAAAATTAAAACTTAAGACCACCATTAAGCGTACATGTGCTGTCTAGAATGCTCCTTACCAGCAACGTGCACATGGAGAGCCAGAATATTTGATTAAACGATCCAGCGGGTGGTTTAGATTATGCAATATTCTATATCAATGTATCACATCCATCCGTATATTTCCACAAAGCACGATGAGGAAGCTTAACCCTTGCATTCGTTCCTCGTACTTTAGTTTCTTGAAATCACTTTTGAGTTTGGTATCGCGTTGTTTTTTATCGAAAAGTAGAAAATTCTTTTCGAGATTTCAGTATTTAATGCATAGTTCGTGGTTGTATATTATAATAATCGTAGGCAAAAATGACAGAGAAGTCGATGAATGTATAACCAGAAGGTCTGATGCAGGCTTGTAAACGAGTTAACGTTCTTCATCGCATAACATCACCTTGAAAAACAGCATTAGTGTATCTGGTTGATGAAATCACAGTGAAAGAACTGCCACAAACACTGGATCTTGCGGTATACTACTAGTGGCATTGATAACTAATGATGATACTCCATGAATTTACATTCGTCATACATACCAACCTGTAAGGTTCACAGCCACACGAGTCGCTGTGTGTTGAGCGCTATTCATGAGACCGAAGATGCGTTGTGGTAGTATATTTTACAATCCGAGGTGTCACTAAACGCTAAACTTCTCATGATATAGGGGGACAGAGTGGCAGTTTGCAAGATCTCAACGAATACCACTCTTTTGAATAAAAAAGATCAGTTTTTCAGTCTCATGGCCATACTTCGAGGAAAAAATGTATAAACTAAACAAACCGCGTTACGCACTGCAGCCGGTGGCAAACTTTCAATAAGGCAGGTGTGTTTTCATTCACGAAATCGATTATACCGGGACAAAAATATGATATTTCCTCTCAAAACTATATTTCAAACCAACAAATGTCCTAAAACATTTCGATCTGGTATGCAGTACATAAATATAGGTGAGCGTGTGTTTTGTTCCCCACAGAATTCATCATTTATCGAATGAAGTGTATCACACGGGTGTCCGCTATTTTATTTACGGACAATTTTCCTATTAGAAAAAAAAATCCGTGTTAATATAATGATTCCTGAATAATGCAGACTAATTCAAGCGTCGTCAGTCAGTCAGTACTCTTCGTGCCGGTTGGCACTTAGGGCGAAGACAACTTCAGCCAGTGGTTCCGGTCGGTCGCTGCTTATCCGTTGCCGTCTGCACCGTGAATCCCCTTGGCATGGTAGTGCGAGGTGTAAAGTTCTGCCGCCAAGTTTCCTTGGGCCTTCCCCTTTTTGTTTACCTTGCGGAGCCATGCATGGCTACCTCGTATGCGAACTGGGATCCATCCTGCAGACAATACCGAACCATCGGATCTGTTTGTCATCGTTCCGTAGCATGTAGTTTTACGGGAAAAGGGTTCGAGCCCTAAGCCCAACCCTCCTCCTTTCATCAGAGGGCTTGGGACCGCCTTGCGGGGTTAATTCAACGTCCGAGTCGTTAATAAATAAAAAAACTTCGAACAAAATTTATCTAAACGTAAAACATATATTCCGTCTACCTATGCTAATAACGAACATGTTTGAATTATATATACTTACTGAGAACCTCATTAGAGGTTGCGATATTGCAATCCTGGTTTTACCATGATGTTTTTATCATTCGGTGTTTCGCAGTTCTGACTTCGTTTCTACTTTTATTAACGCATGCGTACCTGTGAAGCCAGAAAGTGATACTGCCAAGCAATCCCTATTCAACAATCATATATTTTTAGTTTGCAATTTCTCAATCTCTAATATTTTTAACAGCTTTGCGTTTTAACTTTGGAATTACTTTTCTACCAGTGTGATCGGGGCACGACAAAATAAGTTACTATAACTTCTCCGCGAATCCCTTACCTTTTACAAGTCATGATTTATTTGGACAGATCGATTATTTTCGTTTTTGCGTGACTGCGGAACAGCACGCAGGATTTAACCGATTTCGAGGTTGGTCGAATTCGTTCACTCAGGGTTATTCGAAGCTTGCACGCGAATATTCGTACATTTTTAGATCGCTTGCTAGCTTTTTATCATGTGAACTCATATCTGATAGCTCTGCCATGTACGCATGATCACGACTAATCTGATTAGACTGGCAATCTATTCTGCGTGTGCACGTACACTCGACATGTTTCAGACAATGATGTCGATCATTTTCGGGTGGTATAGCGGAATAATCCGCCAAAACTCCGAGTTAATCCTTTATTGGATTTGCTCTCAAACGATGTGGGGAACTTGTGACAGGGGCGAATGAAACCACTTTTAGGGATGTAGTGGTTATAAATTTTGCATACACGTGTATGTGTGAATGAGAACCGATGATTTATCAACCTTCTGGGATTTTATAACAACTCGTAGAAGAAATCAGTTTAGTTTGTTATGATGGACACTTCATGTCGCCGTACATTCTAGAACAGTTCAGATGCTTTAGATTACATTATTGTATAATGTGGAAAGTTTATACGATCTTAACAAATAAGTTTTGCGAATCGTTTCATTTTGGCGAAACGATCAAATAAGATAGGCGACATTGGTGCCCAACAGCAGGTATTTGTTTTCAGGACGCTATGGCCAATGGAGCTGTTCTAATGTCTGTCTCCCTTATATCGTACTCGTATATGTGATATGGCTCTACTCACTAGAGGAAACGCAAGCGGTGTTTCTGGATAATGCCGGTATATATTTTAATCATGAACGTGGTTGCGAATTCGGCTTAGCTCATAGTACTGAACACGCTGCCGCGGCAAGGCTCGGCACACATTTGTAATGGACTCATTTGCCACTTCACCATCGCGTCTTTACTTATCCAATGCTGGTGAAAGTAAGAAGCACTAGGTTAACCGTTTGATATTCTCATCCAGCTAATTTCACTACTTTGCACCCAGCACACACTGCTCACATATTCCGCGTAACAACAAAGCAAGGTTTGCATAACATTTGTCAGCTGCTACATAACGGATTCATTCACAATGTTAATCCACCCATCCTTGGTTTACAATCTGGAAATTTTGATTATAGTAAGGAATAATTAGTGAAAGGGTTAAAATGTGATCGACAGTCATTCATCGGTACACAGCATCTGTCAATCTTCGTGAGCTCTAACTATTCAGTAGTACATTTTTTCTATCGATAATTTTACACTCATTCTGTTCATTCTGCATATTTGTTGCAGTATTACTACATATAGGTTTTACTGGAAAATTAGTGTATGATGCAACTATGGTAATAGCTGCGTTTGTTCTGAGACGATTCAATTTGACAGGATTACTATTTCGTGTACCAAAGGGACTGTAGTGTTTTGAATTGGTAAAAAGCTTCTTCAAGCTTTTTGGAAAACTCCGAGTGCATTGAATCCTGGAAGTCCTAAATACAAACTACAATGTACGATGATTTAATTTCAAAGTGATAGAAAACGTTTTGAGTTGGCAATGAAAAAGACATGTAAGCAATTGTTTTTAAGCCACAAGGAGTTACATCTTACTGCCCCTACCTATTGTGTGCAAAAAGTACGAAACTGGTCTTAAGTTGTGTGTGCTTGTGTGTGATGGAGATGCATGCAAATGCGGATTTTTGTTTCAAAACGGTGATTTTTTATATAAGAATAGCATTATTAGCAGGTGAAATCAAACGTTTATTAGAATCTATTCTCACCTTTCTATTCCACACACAATGACTGGCTTCATTCTGTTCTATTTACTATGTAGGGATAGTATCACCAGAATCGGTGCCTTGATTGCCCTAAACAATCTTTTGCACTTTAGAGCTAAGCTTTTCTTCTTTTCTTCTTTCATAAATTTTGAATGTTGTTCAAAGTTCAACATTTTTCACCATTTTGGCCGTCAATCTATTGAGATAATATCTTTCGAGTTGGGTTAGCGGAATGTTGTAAAACAGTCTGCGATACAAAGTCATTTATATGAATACCACAGATGTCATTAGCTCATTTTACACATTTTCAGGATCTTTTATTGGTTTTTATTTTCAAATACGTAACATTCCTTGAGTTACGCACCAATAGATATCACAGTATATTGCGCGTTTCTAACGAATCTGTCAAAAATCAAATGAATGTTTCACAAATTTCGTAGCATCATACTTTAAAATCGGTCTTGACACCCACTCCTGTCAATACATTCCATATAAATGAGCTTTAGCTATAGATAAACAAATAAAGCGCCCCACCGCTAAAGTATCGAGTTAAGCTTTGGTCTCGAGCTGTCTTGAAAGCTTATACTTAATTAAGAAATGTCATTTTCCGTGCATCTTCAACACCGGAAAATGTATCACCACCCGTTGACCCGATTTATATATCAAACTTGAAAGATTTGTGCTGAATAACACCGAGATAGAACTTGTGCTTGCCCGAAATACACATTCATTCGAGCAATTTATTTATTTGTTCATTGACAATTCCGACGGCATTGTAAGACCATGCGATTTTTTAACACAAATCCTAAAATTTGGATCATAAAAAGAAGTATTCAATTATATCTTTCCATGCACTCTATATACCAACAGCCAGCGGTTATCGCCACTTTTCGTAAATGAACTCGGTCAATCTATTCATCGATCTAAACATCATTTTGACCTGTCACAATCATGCCACATTTATGATAGAAAAAGTGACATTTTCATTTACAAACAGAAAATCAACGCAAAAATGATATCATCATAAATGCACATGCTTGAGTTACAATCGAGATATGTCAATTTTTCTATGGACACCAGTCTCTCTTCGGTTCACTTTTCAAACATTTTGTAACCCAGAGAGTTCCGTATTCTCCACAGGAAGTCTGGGGCTTGCTTGAGCGTTGGGTAATAAACTGCCGACAGGAAAATGTTCTCTATTGAAACATTTGATTGACAGCCATGCATGAGTAAGCAGAATGTCCAAAGAACGGATAGCAAATATTAAAAGTCGATCAATAGTACTGGTTACCGAAAATTTACAATCGAAATTTACCATTTTTTAAAAAAATTAAATGCAATTTTTCTGAAGAGAAGGAACACCTAATTTAGCAAGGTGATAAATTTATTTTAGGAGTGTCTCGATCTCATTTGTGTTGTATGTGCTAATTTCTAAAATGCGAGATAACCTTTATTTATCTTAAATATCATATACACAAATATCCGTTTTACTTCTTATAGGAAACGCATTCTGATTGATAAGAAATCTTGGTCAAATCCTAAATTTGTTTATAAAATCTAGTAGGAATTATGGGTGTTGTTTTCGCTATTGATTATAGGTCTGGAATCAGAAGTTACCCATCATTTGAAAGAAAACTGCAACAATGTTTGCGTGTGAAACGCAGAGAACAAATTCATTGTAATTATGAAAAATTATGTGTTTCCCTGCTGTCAAGTGAGGTCAGGGTCGTTGCGCATTCATTGTCCACCGGCTTAGTTCAGTAGAGTTTTCGAAGGTAATATTTTTAAAATACTTACAATGTTTGCTTTATGTTTTCACCCATGTTACTGCCTTAAAGAAACTTCCAGCCATTCAGAACTAAGAATATTTTTTTTGGTGAAAAGGCAGTAAGACTGACATGAACCACAGGATGACGAGGTATATGAACTAAAAATATAACCATCCAAGAGTTAATATGGACGAGGATATTACATGGATGAACATGTATTCATCGAGAGTCGAAGTGAAAACCACAACGGAGTGTGAGAATATGATTTCGTGCGTTACAAGTAAAACGTATTCTAACCGATACAAAATTACGGCAAATTTCACATCCAGAATGCGGGGTTGGTCGATCTCTTGACAGTTTTGCGTGTTTCAGTGTGATCCTGGGGCTTTCGTAAACGTGTAAGCGGGTGATATGTATTATTTCAAAAGCCATTGTATAGTTATTTCGTGAGATTTTGTAGTTTAAATTAAGAAATTTGCCATTGGGAAGGTGATTTTGGTACCGGGAGACCAACTTGGTTGCAGGATGATAAATCATATCGAGATTTCTGTATCCTTCCCCATACATGGTGCCCATACTGGCATAGAATATTACATATCTCTCAAAGTAGTAAGAAGGTTTGATAGACAGGATCGATTTCTCCATTAATAGTGTTGCGCTGCGGTCGAAATATTTTGATATTCTAGATGTTTTCGTATGTGCTCGGTTAAAATGTGCTCCATTAAATTAGGGCCCAACATAAGTAACGTCACTGGTCTATAGTAAGAACGGCTACTCTCTCTGTAAATGGGAATAATCAATCCTTCTTTCAATTGTGGTGGCATCTTTCCCTCATGTAAGTTGAGATTGAACAGGCCTGTGAGAGGAGTAAGCATAGGCGTACGACACATACGGTGTAGCTCCTAATCTTGTGCGATTGATTTGTCACAAAATAGTGAGCTTTTATTTCAGAAAAAAATTATTGAATTTCGTCATTTGCATTCCGTCGAAGCGCGCATTTACTACGTCGCTTTTATGTTCACACACACACACACCATCGACCACTTTGTTTGAGCTGACAGTCTGAAGCCTTAAGATGTCCGTGAGTTGTGATCTTTGTATCATTTGCATGATTATGAGTGGTCTAACATCATATTACACCATCTTTGTTCACCATTATCACTATTCCATTAAGATGAATGTGATCCACATTATGATTCCTGATAAATCAGCAGACATGTTTCCATTTTGGTAAGCAACGTGACCTTTCTACAATGTTCACCATCGATCTCGGTTTGAGTAGGAAAACTTTAGTTAAGACGACGATAAAAATGATCGCCGTATTCGTGTACACCAATTTTTAGCGACCAAATTTATTACACCGTACAAAATTAATGGAAAATTACGTATAAGCCTTTGGAGCGGAAATGTTTAAGCAGATATATAAAAAAATGAACCACGTCTTTCAATCTAGAACAGCCTTTGATCAGTTAACCAGATATCGGGTTTGAGAAGGACGAAAAGAATTCCTGAATATATTTGTTCTAGAACAAGAGACGAGTTATCGGCAACGCGTGGATGAGGATGATATGCATAAAATATGGACCTCTTGTAGTTAAAACTTTCCTGGTGCAGCCTTGTCTGATAACCTAACTCGAAATGATCAACGTATTGCTATATCCACTGAAGTAGGTAGAATTTACTTTGACGCAGTTTCTTTCCGCTCTTTTAGCGTTGGACCTAAAGACCTAATTCATAGTCTAACCTCTCTTGTATATGACCTCATTTATCTGAGGTTTACCTGCCAAGAGAATGTGTTTAATTGATGGCGAATCAATTTGATTTCAAAAGCTATATTATTTCGTTTATTTATACCCTGGGGATTGTTTTGAAACAATACATTTCTATTTATTATCTAGTTAGTACATTTATTCATTACCAATACCACTCACCGATTGTAAAATGAAATAGTTTATTGTTAATCGATATAATTTTGTGGTTTAAAACAAAGTTATACTTTTATAACACTGTTAAATGGGGTTCTTAAAATGAACCACGATGTGCAAATACAGAATCAAAATGTGATTCCTGGCCAAACACTCGGGGCACTTATACACGACCAATATATAGTGGTGCTCACATCCCCATCCCTTACACACCACTACCGGTTTCTGGCTGTTTGACGGTACGACTAGGTCCAGTAAGCCTTGAAACAGTGGTATAGTGGTAATCAAAGGTTTACTTGCTTGCCACTATTGAATAGGGTTCAAAGTGATAGGGGGTGTCAGCACCATAATATATTGTGGCTAAGAAATTCACTTAATCGATTATGCTTCGTCTTAATTGCAACAAATTAGACTTATCGAAAACATGATGCTACTAATGTCATTCTGCCTAATGTGATAAGCACGGTTTCCTGTTAACAAATCTCTTTAATTGTTGTTGCCTCCTCGGGTCCTAAATGTCGACCATGGATGTACACTCACAGTCGCATGAATTTCCATGTTTTTGCAAACTTTTTGAATACTAAACACAGTCCGATCGGAGGAACAATCTCCTCCCGCAGCGCTTGCATGCAACGATAGTCAAACTCTTTGTATTGCAATCAGTTGCACGCCGGGGCGTGATCTGCGTTCAGCAAGCCAGGAGCTGTAGTGGCTCCTCCCCAGCTTGCAGTCGACGCTTTACACAAATGACTCAAAGTGAGCGGTCAAGAGCAAGTTTCTTCCCAGCTTGCGGGGTCATGTCAAGACTTTCATATCCCCTTTTGCAAACATCTTTGGAGCCGAGTGCGGTCTGCCCAATGGTCGACTGCCTAATTGCACTCACGTAGAAAAGATCTTTCGGAATACGACCATTTTCCATTCTATAGACATGACCAAGCCACCGCAGTCGGCCTGACGTAATAGGGTGAACATGCTCTGTAGACCAGCTTTTGAAAGCACTTCAGCGTTAGTCACTCGTCCACCACGATATGTTTGAAGATACGACGGATGCTTCGTAGATGGAAGCATTCAGCTTTCGTTCGTGTCTTGCGTGGGTGGCCCAGGTTTCACTGCCGTATGTAAAGCATTTAGTACGCACGCGCTGTATACCATCATCTTTGTCTTTACAGTCAGCTTGCGGTTACCCCAAACACGAGAGTTCAATCGGGACAAAATGACAGCTGCTCTGCCAATCCGCTTATCAATCTCGTGTCTAGCGAGAGGTTATCCGCAATGGTTGAACCAAGATATGTGAAATGATGTACTGGTTCGAGCTGACAGTTTCTAACAGTGATGATTGGTGGCGATACAATCCCTTGACAAAGGACTTTGGTCTTGCTCATGCTGATTGTTAGACCAAAATCTTTGCATGCCGACGAAAAACAGTCCATTAGCGACTGTAGGTTCTCTTGAGAGTGAGCAATAAAGGCTGCATCGTTGGCAAACAACAGGTCACGGATTATCACATCCCGTACTTTGGTTTGTGCTCTCAACCTGTTCAGGTTGAAAAGCTTGCCATCACTTCGCGTGCGTATGTAAATGCCTTCTGTTCTCGTCTTGAAAGCGTGCTTCAGAAGCAGAGCAAAGAAAATGCCGAACAGCGTGGGAGCAAGAACACACCCTTGTTTGACACCTCGGCGAATTTCAAATGCTTCTGAACGGCAACCGTTAAAATGGACTGAGCCTTTCATGCCTGAGTGGAACGAAATAACGAGTCTCAGCAGCCTTGGGGGGCAGCCTATCAGATCAAGCATTTTGAAAAGACCCTCCCTGCTGACGTAGTCGAATGCCTTTGTTAAATCAATAAAAACAGCGTATAATGACATACGGTGTTCCCGACACTTTTCTTGAAGTTGTCTCAGGGAGAAGATCATGCCAACGGTTGATCTTCCCTTGCGGAAGCCACATTGAGATTCGGAGTTAATTCTATCAGCTAAAACTTGCAGCCGGATCTGTAAGACTTTAGCAAACAGTTTGCCTACAACATTCAGAATGGAGATTCCTCTGTAATTGTTGCAGTCGCCTCTGTCACCCTTATTCTTAAATAGCGTGATGATCTTTAAATCTCTTCAATTATGTGCCGTTATATTTCAAACATTGAATCTAAGCTGAAATTTGGTCTTCTCTTAAAATGAAACCTTCAATTATTTGCTCTCTCAAGATAACTAAGACAAGTATTCAGGTAACTTTAGAGTTTCCGTTTGGAAACAATGTGATTCTAACGTAATGTCGGCCATTTGTAAGCTCACAAGCTCCGTCGTCCTCCTTGAAGAGTGAATAAGATCTTTGTTTAACAATCAGAAGATTATAAGATGCAAACACTTTAGAGTGTTTTACGCAACGATTACTAAGCGATCCTGGAAAACTGGAACACTCGCATTAACTCAAAAGTTTCTTTTTTGAGGAAGACAAAACTATTGTTAACTTCATCCCCACAAATTTAGGACTTGCTCGCGACGATGATGTTACTCCTTTTATAAAACGCAATTGTCATTTCTAAACTAGGCAATTATTTCCAATGCTCTCGCGATCATAAATTGGAGATCTCTTGATGAAACTAAGTGGTTTGTCTATGCTGAGACCCGTCACTCTTAGAATGTCCTAATATAATGTAGAGTTGAGTTGAAATCAGGAAGTTGACCATTGGGCAGACCACATTTGCGGTACAAAAACGTTCGGAAAAGAGCAATGAAAGCGCTTGACATTGACCTCGCGAGTTTGGAAGAACTCTGTCTTGACCGCTTACTTTGTTGGCACAGTGTAAGACGTCGTCAGCATACTGGGGAAGAGCAGATACTGCTATCCACTACCAAATCGGACTGTTTAGTCATCATTTAAGCTGCGAAGCATGAACCAATCATGCGATTGTGATGCACATTTATGATCGACATCGACCGAAGGAAACAAACGGCAACCGTTCGACGCCTGGTATGCAGTGACTTCTCAAGTTTTCAGTCCATGCATAAATGGTCAATCATCGTAATAACTCTTAGATGCAAGTCAATTCTCGCGCAATTTGCGAGGCCACATAGTAGCATCAGACCACCATATTATTTGCTACAAAACACCATTTGGTAAGAAGATCAGGACAAGGATTTTGACGTTAGTAGAAGATTAATTATTATACATATATACTAAAATTCTTAATTATTTATTAAAATAATGACAGACAGCGAGCCCTTGCAATTAAACGAGCAGAACACTTCATAGACTGCGACTTATTGGCTGCAGTAGATTCCCCTCAATGAAATCTGCGGCTTTTCAATTTCCAATAAATGCATCAAACTACGTGAAAATCCATTCATGCGATAGTTGAAGAAACGCAACGCTTTGCATAGACAATATAGATGAGATATTGCGATTATCATGTGTCTTGTAACTTACAAATTTGAATTGTCGGATTTGTTTTACACTATGGGAAAGATAACCAACCACAATTAGTATTTTAGCGTGAGATTCAAGTAGAAAGATTTTGTTATAGAAATCAATCAATTTTGGTTAAAAAATGAAAAAAATATCATTACGATTTTTAATCCCTGCTAGTAATGATTCCTTCTAGGTTCACTTATGCGGATTAGTTACATTTCTCAACTCAGGGAGAACATTTCCAACTTGTAACCATGACCTCGAACTTCTAGCAACATCCGTGGTCATAAATCTGGACTCTTAAATAGAGCGTGCCAACTCCTCTATACGTTCACTTTCATGCTGTCCAGTGTTAGGCGAGTTGATCACTTTACGTTCAGAACATTTATAGACAACTTCCTTTCATTTTAAGATTAATGTCCGTCCATTGTGACAAGTGCACATTTTGTAGACATTTTCCATTATGAAAAACAATTAGAATTATTGTCAAAGGAGTTTTTTCTAAGCTTAGCTTCTACTGCAGTTGTGTTGGTATTTATCAACACATACAGATTAAATATCATCGCCCTTTAGTTCAGTGGTTGAGCTCAACATGTTAGCCTACCGAATTAAATGGAAATGGGATAGATGCACGTAAAATCGCGCTACTTTTTGTGAAAAGAAGCAAAATTAGAACAATTGAATTTATTACATTTTATTCAATTTTATCCCACGTACTGCGTTTAATATATGAGGATTTGCTATCCAAAACACCGGCGCAGTCGCTTATACGTTGAATGAATGTA
The DNA here is from genome assembly GCA_013407085.1 of Atriophallophorus winterbourni. Classification (NCBI taxonomy): domain Eukaryota; kingdom Metazoa; phylum Platyhelminthes; class Trematoda; order Plagiorchiida; family Microphallidae; genus Atriophallophorus; species Atriophallophorus winterbourni. Next base: position 30,337 of record JACCGJ010010523.1, on the reverse strand, counting down.
CTGAACACCATTTATCTACTTTACACGTTTGAGAATCGCTACCTACAAAAGGTGAAAATATAACTGTGACCGACAGGCATCTTGCTGATTGGATGGACTGCTCTCATTACCCGTCTTGCTCACAGGGTCGGAGAATAACTTCGGCCTTGTGGGCCCATGCTATCTGGTAAATAGTGAAAACATTTAAATACATGAATGGCCAAAAATGAAACAGGTCAACAATTCTGCAAAAAGGTTATCAACACCTATTGTAAAACTGAGCCATATTCAACCATAGGATTCATGGTTTCACACGACTTATTATAAACGCATATTATGAAAAACGTTTCGGTTTTTCGGGTTAAATCTTACTCAAACCACCAAATATGCTGCACAATTTTTCCCAGTAATTTTGAACCCCTTAAGTTTAATCGATTTCCATCGTGAATAACGAATAAGTTATACTGATATTCGTGTATCAAATCGTTCTATTTGGAAAAGTGTTTCAATTGTAGCGCAAAATTCGTGTGAAGAACCCTCGGCGTTTCGAGCAGCAATAGGCTCTCTACTCAGGCACTCGAACTTCTATAGCGGTCCAAATTAATTAGTCCGCAGCAATATAAATCTTTTTTCATTACTCACGCTTTATGTAACGATCAGAAAAACATTTTTGATATTTTTATTTTGTATAAACGAAAGGTGTGGTTAATTGAAACCGACTACTTTGAATGAAATTTAGCTGCGATGTTGCAGACCTTTTTGATTAAAATTAAATTAAAATCTTTTTCTTATTGTAGCCTTGTTTGTAAATGCAATTGCTTATTTGTTGCAAATTTTGAGGTTTGTCGGACACTTCATATTTAATTAATGAGTTTCTTGATAGATCAATGTAGACTGGCCAATAATTTTAATCCAATGACAACTCAATGAAGAACTCAGACGATGAACTTAGACAAGACTAAAGGGTTAAGAACCGGGAAGGAACAATGCAAAAATGTGTGCAAACTTGATACATTTATTTCATAGAATCAACCCCGAATCAAGTTGAATTTTATTTATTTATTTCAATTCTGAGGCATGCTGTCACTGATTATGGGTGATTGAAAATCTTATGAATTATCAGTTCAGGTTTCCGCTCTTTAAGCAAGGCGCGAGGCTGCCAAAGTTATCTATAGATCCCCATTTTACACTTTCGCATGGTGAATAATTAAGTTTTTCTAAACTTGCAATCACGTGATAGCATTATGTAATTTCGGCCCAAACTGGTGACCTTGAGACAACGAAGCCGAGTGTGATGGAAAGAAATTTGATTGCAGCAGGTTTCACTATTGACACAGGAGCTTCTTCAGACCGAGGGCAATAGTCAGGACAGGGAACATGAACAGGTGGCATACCATCCACTAACTCTCTTCTGACTTTACTGCTAAGCAATGTAGTTACGCTGAGTTGACTGCTACTTAATCATGCCCCCTCTACTGATTATGGCACTTAGTCTGACGAACATTATGGTCAGCAGGAAGAAACGAATCCATTCGTATTTCTTCCCATTACGACTACACGTTCGGTCCCAAACATATTCAAATCGATCGCACCTTTAATGAAAATCTGTGGATGATATGTATGTATTAAAAGCCTACGAATTTTGGAGAAAACTATTTATAAATTATTATTAGTAGGATCGTTGTATATGGTTGATTACGTTATTTTATTGTGATATTCGCATTACCCATATAATTTTACCGAGACAATGCTTGTCAAGAGGCAAAATGAGATTGGCCAATAATAAGAATGCGTAAATAACAAGAAAATTGAAATTATATCCTTCATATTTAACGGCACTGAGTGGTAGTTGCTGTGTGTTCAAAGCGCACGCTCTTTTGAACCGACATAACTCCTGACAATTATTACAGCTAAATCAGTTTTGACTAAAATGACGAAAACTTTTCAATAACACCAGACAAAGATTCGATTTGGTTGAACGACGTTCACGAAACTCACCGATTGCGAAGCGCCGGTTTTCCGGTCATTATTACTCATTCCCTATTCCCACCCGAGAACTTAATTACTATTCCCAATTATCGTCAGGATGTTTTGTTTATATACTATCTGGGTATAAATGTTAACTTGTCAACGCTAAGCATCAACCAGTCAATGTAGGAGTCAAACTATTCGGAGAATAAAATAAAAAACTTGGTTTTCAACCAAAGATATTGATTCGCTTTCACGCGGTCAGCGCATAAAGCCATTTTGCGCATTTATGAATAGTGCATTCACGAGACGTCACGAGGCACACAAAATAAACTCAATCATTCACAAGATTTACAAATTTTCGGATAATTGCATTTGATGAACGACGCATTAATAGATTGGCGTCGTGAATTTTCGGAAGGTATGTATTTCTATCAAGCGAAGCTATTAGTTTCTGCTAAAATGATTTCAAGACAAGCAGATTTTTTTTAAATATTTGATTGAATAAAAATGTCTTACCACTGTGAATTTTGATCTTATACTATCGCATCATACAGACAACTTGAAACCAATATTTTGAAATCAATCATTGAAAAACCACGGCGTCATAGTCCGCGCAACAATTCACAGTTCCGGTGAATATGTGAAACTAATTGACAGGATTTAGGCCCCACTATCGTATAAATGCTTTATCATTTTGTGCTGTGACGCTCTAACCTTCATCTGCATTATTGATTTCACATCGATCGAGTTTCAGCCTGATTTCTGTCCAACGACAGACAAGGTAGGGAAGAAAGAAGCGACATTTTTGTGGTCAAACTCGTCACTGCCAGCCAAGGTATGAAATACACAACGCGTTCATGTCTCTTAAAACCTGGATTGACGTTTAACGGTTTCTCAATTTTGTCCGAAACGTCAGTTGCTATCAAAATAACCGAAGCATTTAACAAAAACTTGTTAACCTGTTCGAGGCAAGTTGCGATCTGGGGTAATAGTTAATTCATGAGGAACAAACCATGCTTGACTGAGAAATAAACAATTCAATCGTAAAAGTAGGTTACTTATTATGAAAACCTTGCCCTCTAAAGTCGTAAGAGTTTGAAAGATTTTGTAGAAAATCTGAGTGCATAGGCATTATAAAGTATGATAAAGTAAAACTGATAAAATCGCCCTTCGTTTTTTCTTCAAAACCGCATCTCACTAAGACTTTTAATGAATTGTAATTGATGGTGTTTATGAACATTTATGTTTTTAATATTCGGAGAATTCATGCCAAACATTACAATAATCATACCTAGTAATAAAAACAAAGTAGCATGGACGTTGAATTTCCCCATATGCGTGATGTCGTTGAGGCGATCACTCATTGACAATCAAGGTTGCTCGACGTCTTACGAACAAAGTTGTAAACGGCGGTCTGACTTTAATTAACTGAAACGGTTTCCGTTTCCCGCTACTAATGCAAAATTCAAATACTGAAAAAAACTCTCCACCAATTGAATCAGACGTTTAATGAAGTGTAGATCATCAATACGCTCATCAGGCTTCCGAACTCATTGAACATTGTTGAAATGTGGGTTCTAGGCGATCGAAAGTGTTTGCAAGAAGCGTTTATTGAATGACGCATATTTGATGTGTATAAAAGTCTGTCATTAGATCATGGATAAACAGTGAGTCATTATAATATCCGATATTTTGTAAACAGAAGTATCGAATTTTTTTCTGGTTGAAGCGATAGGAAGCAAGCCCGAAAGTAAATTCAGTCACCGCTCCATAAACTACGCTGCGTAATATTGATTACTATTAAACTGGTCCGGACTATTTTGGCCATGGTAATAATACATCACGAACCAATTGTTTGCAAGTGAATAAATTGGGTCTAAATATTTCGATGAATATTGCCTCAGCCATCCTCAAAATACTCCAGCCAAGTCTTCTTGACACGTTGTGGGGGAACCGTGTTAATTACAGAGAAAGCATCCTCAGGTTTCACTCAGTGCCAACAAGATGGAAGGGGATCGAGCTATTCATCTTCCTCGAATCATTTTGGTGCAATCAACTTGGTGTCATGTTGAGACATCCGCTTTTCCAGTTTTCGCGTCGCACGGCCGATGTATCCCGTAGATGAATTGGTAAATGTATATTGACTTTGCCTGACGAGGTAGCCGGTCTTTAAACAGCTGTCTGATTAGCGGTTTTTTTGTTGAAAGTTATTCACAGTTTTAAAGTGATGAAGGTCATTTTAACTAGTTGTTCCAACTTTTGAGTCGGAGCTTCACTGGAGGCGTCGTCCTTGAATTGAAGCTAAAGATATATAAATTCTTCTTTGGTACTGTTGCAAATGACACCATTCTAGGCGTCGCGCGCAAGTGTTTTCGATGAAGCATGCTCGTTTAAGGGGATTCCAATCGAATTACAGAAGAAAACTCGGAATGAGCACTCAAAATAGAACGGTTAGTTGTCCTGTTTTCTCAACACAACTCGGTTAATTTGGATTGACTTGATACTTTTTACTTTTGTGCGACTATCTCCTCCTGGAGGAGGAGTCGGCTTCAATTAAAATTCTTGGGAATTTGGGTACAAAGCGGCGTCCCCAGCACCACTCGGCGTTTGTTCGAGTCAGCTTCTCTAGCCTTTGCACAACCAAGTGCAACCTGTAAGGCAGCAGGAAGTTTCTAGAAAGAGGTGGTGTGCACCAACTAACCGTCTACCGGACTCGGGTTCAGATTTGTCCTCAGGATTTTATAATGAAGCATTTCCCGTGATCGGGTATCCCGCAAGGCAGCGGAGGTTGAAAATCAGGGTTTTCCTTCCCTTAGATGAAATTCCCTCCCAGGCTAACGAGCTCCATCTGCCCGAAGCAAACTGGTTTTCAGGCGCCAGGCACTCGCCCTCGCCCCTTCTCCTGTTGGTAGAAGCAGTTCCGCCAGGCTCGGGGAGCCACTCGTGCAGCCAGAAGCTGGACTTGGTTGTCAGAGGCTATTTGAGACGCGTGCCATATGGGAGCATTTTATAAACAGTAGGAGCTTATCCCCACTGCCACCCCGGCTATGACAACCATTGGCTTGTTGTTAGGTTTTTGCTCTTCAATTTTAAATTGTTTTCTACGTCAGTAGCAGCTGATTACCAACAATACCAAACAATTTTTCCAAACCCACTCAAGTACTATTTATGGAAATCGTGGTTTAATTAGTAAAAAGAAATCAAGGTTAGCGCTAGCATTGCATGAAATTACGGCTGTTACATCATCAACGTGAGAGATATCTTTGTACGGGGCTCTCTACAAATAATTCCCTTGGGTGATCCACTATTAACTGTACAAAAATCAAGGTTCAACTATTTTTCTGAATGAATAGCTTACCCACTTTGGTGATACATAAGCGCATTGAGTGCTTGACCACGAATCACTATGTTATTCTGTGTTTGAACATCGTGGTTCCTTGTACGAACCCTATGCAACAGTGGCATTCAAGTATTACCTTGTTTACCCACTGAATGTTATTCAGATGGTTGTTTTGGCGACACATCCGATTGTCTGATTGATTTTTATGCAAAAGCCACCCGGCAGCTGTTTTGTCACTGTACACTGTTTCCGGTCACAAAACCAGACAGAACGCAAATGACCAGTTTTCAGAGTGCTCACTTCTCTAGACTTACACAGCACAATCGAATTTCGCTGTTTGTTGTCTTTTTCCATTTCCATATACAAATCATCTCATTGTATTATGCTTAATGTTCTACAGTTTCTTTCAATTTTGAAATCACCTCCTCCTCTGTTTGTTTGATGTTATTTACATGGCTATGGGCGATTTGTTGTTTGCTACCGATGTAATACAATCTTGATGATAAAAGATACTAGATTCATGGAAAGTCTATATTGAAAAGCATAAAGTAATTTCCCACATCTAAATTTTACTGTCATGATCGGTAAACCTATTTCCTAAAATCTAAGTTAACTCATCACGACCGGTATCTCGTGAACTAGATTTAGTCCTGTTTCATTTCGCTCTCCCAGAATCGATTCTATTGACGCGAGGTTGACAGGCGATTAAACAATCACTTTCCCACGAAATCAACCACATCTTGTCCCCATACCAGCAAAGCGTTTCTCTCATTCATTCATTCATTCATTCGTCCTACACAGCCAACCTGGGATCGTACAACTTGTATGCGAAACGAGCAAGTTTCAAAGACGACGTTTTGCTCCAACAAATCATCCTCGACAAAGGCGACGATGAACAGGCGGCAGTGCCACAAGCGACTGTGGAACAGGTAAGTCGATCAGGCGCCCAGTGCTACATTGTTTGATTGATTGGGAATTAGCGTTGTCAAAAGTAGCATTTTTATTTACCAATCAGCTTAGAAAGCTATATATATGTTTAATAAAACGTTAAAATCCTTACTGACTACCTGTATGCTTATGAAGAATCATAAAACACCGACGATAAACTCACACGAAGCCTAAACACCATCCATTTACCGAACCTCTTTTAAGACTGAGATATGATTCTAATAGGAAGGGAAACAAATGCCATTGTACTCTCTACCACACTTTTGTATTGTATTGCTAACCTATCCGGAGCTCACACACCCTAAACGTTGTTTTGGCTGCTAAATAGTTCCGGAGCAATGTATTCATATGCATAGTCACAAAGTGATTCATGACCGAGCGAACAATAGGCTGCTGAATGACAAAAGTAGTATATTGTTCACATTCTATTCACTTGCATCGGACAAGCGCTTTCGCGGTGTTTGCCCTCATGTGAAAATCGTGGTTCTAGTTTTGCTATTCACTCTTTGATTCACCGGTAAAAGACTCTAGAATGAGCACCGATTTATTTCAAATTTTGACTATGGGAAGATGAAAATTGTCTAATTTTAACTTGATGCGAGCGGCAAAAAGGTATCAACGCTGAAAGAATAACAGTGCATAGTGTGAAAAGCCATTTTAAAATGATCAAATTAGTAAAGGTTATGATGAGCGCTAAATTCAAGTTAAATATAAGAGGTTGTCAAGATTTACGGCTGAACCATGTTAAAGCGACACATGGTGCTAACCGATTGTGCGCCTTCTAGTGTGACAGATGTTTCCTGCACAATCGCACTATATTAACATATGAATCATTCAACGATGCTTGGGTAGACAAAGTACAGAAACGGGCCGTTATTCTACTCATTTACAAGCTTTAAATGCCAGCACTTTATCTCTTGAAAACTGACCAATTTATCGTTACGAAATTCATTTTATTGCAACTATCACTTTGATCGGAAGACCGGACTTTATTAGGGTTTCATTTATGGACAAGTGGATATTGAACACAATAGAATTTTGTGATTTACTTTGCGCGCAAAATTATAGAAAAAAAAGTCATAGAGTGATTGCGCAATAAGCGACCAATGCGAAGTTACATTTATAATAGGTTTTCCGATATGGACATTTATCCATTGGTTTTCGTAGCTGATTGAATAAAGTACACCCGCGCATCTCAGTTGCAATGAAACAGTGAAGCGTCGAAACTTACATATGAATTATACCAATTAATACCGATCATGTATTCATATTGCGAAAAATGTGTGTGCAAATCATTTAGAGCAGTTTTTAAGTAATGTTTCTCATCTGCCACGGAAGCTTTGTTAAACAAAAGGTGATGGTCATGATAGGGAACATGTCTAAATCACATTCAAACTACAACCTCTATTTCGACCTTACCGAAGAGCAGACTATAGTAAACCCAGAGAGGTTCAAGTCACGCAGGCATGACGGGGATAAGTGGTCGAATTGCCTACTACGGTATGCGTTCTCATCAATATGATACAAGTGAATACAGTCAAGGTCAGTTGACACTGTGGCTGACATCCGTGGAAGTGCAGAACTAATGCGGTTAAAGCTGAACAATGTTTTGAAAAGACTATTGAGTATAAAAGTGAATATTAGCTACTAAAATTCGCATCAGTGCTGAGCGCCAGATTGCAGAGATCTCTGTCACGCACCCCTTACGGTTACCCAAAAACACAATGGGAGAGCATTCCCGATTACCTATTGTTGATGGGATCGGATAATCAGCACACGAGTTAGCGTGACCTTTGGATAATGTGTTGAAACCATAAATTGACAATACGGCCTCGTTCATGAAGGACGCATACGACTTTGCTGCACGCTTCAAGCCAGGTACAATTGAGACCGGTGAAGTTATGGCTAGCTTCTATGTAATTGCACGTTTATCAATCTGTATACGACCAGTGCGTTGCAAATAGCAAGATGGGCACTGGAGTGAGGTGCCAGTTTGCCGGATCGTACAAATGTGAGAGTCCAGTAAATCATCCAGCTAATCTGCTTAAGCATTCCAGATTCAAGTTTCAAGATTCAAGAATTTATATCGCAAAAAGCACGTAGCTTCACAATTACCATACCATAGTAAATATTCGTTCATGAAAAAGAAATAACAAATAATCCTGTAATGTCCAGTTGAATACTTACCGTGAGTCAATTAGCAGTTGTCGTCAAATCGTCAGGCAACAAATAATTGTTCAAATTTCGAATGAAAGTTTCGACGATTGGAGCGATGACAATAGTATTGGAGAGGCATACCAAAAGAAATAGGCACGTACAGAATAAAAATATCGGCAACAGCTGATAGGGGGTGGAGAATTTGTAGTGTCGCTGAATGGCTGCGTGTATGTTGTGACTCACGGTATTCGTATAAATGTTTCAGAGGATGATGTGGGGTATTTCAAATTTTGTATGTTAGTATCACATCACTTCGAAGGAGAGTAGGGAGTCTCAGTTTTTGCAATCGTTCCTCGTACGTTAGTTTCCGGAAACCACTTACGAGTTTGATTGTTCCATGGTTGGAATTAAGTATGCTTTCATGATGGTAGGCAACGTTTCAGGCGAGAAGGTTCTGAAAATCCGTCGCAACATACCTAGAAGCTTGAAAGCAAGCTCGTAGATGACCTCACAATACAGGCTGTTCTTTAAACTGTCACACACGCAGACTCCAAGATTCCTTTCCGACTCAGTCCAGCTCAAAATTGTCTGCCAAAAGTGATATTGATACTGAAATGGCTTAAAAATTTGCAACACCTTGCCTTTTTGAAATTGAATGGTACCGACCATTCATGGAGAGCATCTAAATCACTTTACAGCTATACATAGTCCGCAGTCGATTTTATTGTCCAAAGTTTGATATCATCAGCAATGAGAATCACCTGCATGAAAGCCTCTCTGGTAGGTTGTCAATGTAAACGAAGAAAATTACCGGTATGAGGACTGAACCTTGCGGTACACCACTAGAGGCATCAATAGCCTGTGATTGTACCCCGTTGATTCGAACGATCGCCTTGCGCTCACTGAAGTAACTTTGAAGCCATATGAGTAGCTGTCCGCTGATACCCATCTGCTTCAGCTTTTGTAGTAGTCCAAAGTGATCAACTCGGTCAAAAGCTTTAGACATATCCATTTAGCAAGCATGAATGCTACCTCCTCCGTCAACCGATTGGGTCCAGTCGTTTAACACCGTCAACCCGTTTTTGGAGCATGAGCGAGATTTACAAAAACCATGCTCTGTTGCAGATAGCATATTTTGTGATTCCAAGTGCCGAACAATTTTTCCCCATCACTGTACGTTCTAGAACGTTGAATATCACATGAAATAAGATGACAGTTTGCAGGATCTCAACGTCTACCACCTTTGTAGATAGGTGAAATTACCCCTGTCTTCCACTCTGTTGGCATCACTCCTTCGGTTAGAGAATGTTTAAACAATTCACTTAGTGGTTCACACAACTTCTGGTCACAGGATTTCAGTATAGTTTTTGTGATTATATCCGCAACAGGGGATTTCTTAGGATTCATTCTGCACAAATGTCGTTGTATAATCGCTGAATTGATCTCGACCTTAGTTACTTGTTGCGTCACAGTTGACGTCGGTAATTCTTTAGTTGATCTGATCTGAGTAGCTATTATGCACTTTTATACTCAATAGTCTTTTCAAAACATTGTTCAGCTTTAACCGCATTAGTTCTGCACTTCTGCAGATGTTAGCCACAATGTCAACCGACCTTGACTGTATTCATTTGTATCATATTGATGAGAACGCATACCGTAGTAGGCAATTCGACCACTTATCCCCGCCATGCCTGCGTGACTTGAACCCCTCTGGGTTTACCATAGTCTGCTCATCGGTAAGGTCGAAACAGAGGTTGTGGTTTGAATACTATATAAACATGTTCCCTATCATGACCATCACCTTTGTCAAACAAAGCTTATGTTTCAGATGTGAAACATTACTCAAAAAACTGTTCTCACCGATTGCACACACATTTCTTTGCACTAATTAATATTCGAATACAAAAACGATCTGACTACATTTCTCGCATATCTGGATTTTCTGATCTAAATTGTGTGTCCCCTGGGTACATTTGCAATTACTCAATGAAAACTCTTAAACGTTATTGACACGGCAGTCTCGAAAGCTCCTTTACCAGCTTTCAGTCGTTTAATAGCGCAAATTTAATTAGCGAAGCATCTTGAAATCACTCGATTGGCTAATAACCTAATGCATACGTCTATTGTATACACAACCCCCCTTCGGCTGTCAAGTTCAAAGCAAAGAAGTTAACCACTCAACAGGATTATAAAATTACCATTCACGTAACAATTGATACTTGATTCAGCTTAAGATTCGACTGCGGGGAAACGTTAGTACACTTGAAAGTGGAAGAACCATTATTACCTTTGGATTCGCGATAATGTTGACAGCCTGCAGACTCAGGAATGCATGCGAAAATGTGTTTCAAATCGTCATCAACCAGATGCATGACTTGCCTACTGTGAATCAAATCCAGTTCAGTAGCCAGAAGTAATAAATGTGATAAATAATTGAGAACTAGCAAATCGCCATCCACTTTACACCTGGGCATGACTGGGAAATCAGGTTGCGCACATTTTCCGAAAATTGCCGCCTCATGGTGTGATTCACATCGCAAACCTGCTATCGAAAAGCCCCGTCCTAAACCATGAGATCATCATGGCCCTCTGTAACGATAAATAATATCAAATTTGACCAAAGCAATGTGTTGCTCACATCCCCATCCCTTACACTCCACTACCGGTTTTTGGTTGTTTGCCGTCATCAGGTGGAGAAAGTAGGACTAGGTTCAGTGTGCCTTGAAACAGCGGTAAAGTGGTAAACAAACTTATACTTGTATGTCAACTGTTATATAGGGTTCGTACAACGAACCACGATGTTCAGACACGGAATCACAAAGTGATTCTTGGTCAAGCACTCAAGGCGCTTATGGATGACCAAAGTCATGTGTTGCTCACATCCCCATCCCTTACACTCCACTAGCGGTTTCTCTGGTGGAGACAGTAAGATCAGGTTCAGTGAGCCTTGATTTTCACTTATTTGCATTGGATGTTGTTCATCAGTTTCATTCGACGAATTCATTTCACGTGATTCGCAAAAGATTATTTTCACCGAATCGATACTACCTAACTCACGCTGTCTAGTCAAACGGTGTCCTATTCCACCCAGAATTACATCATCCAGCAAACGCGTTCTTGTGATGATTAAACAGTAATGCGCTTGAAGTATCATTATGTGGCATCGTGAAACCAGATGGTCTTTCGTGCCTATCGCACAACCAGCAGTCTAAAATATATTCAATCACATGCATCAGACGCTGTTATGGATGTCGAACCAATTTAACTCCGATTAGTTTACTTAGATTCTCTTCAAGCCATCTTGTTGGGATTTGAACCGCGTGTGATAACACTTGGTCTGAACTGTTCACTTTGTTTACAACCATCGATTTCGCGCTAAATGCTGAAGCAATAATCAATAGTAACAATTCCCAGCCCCCCGTAACAAGGCCAAACTGACAAACAGAACCCGTATTTCTGCCAGCTTCAGGCGAAACGCACAATATTGATCGATAATTTCCGGTGCATTCGGCAACATCATTTGTTAGCGTTGATCTCGCAATTATTCTCTCATGTTGAGTTTGGTTTGTTCGGTCAACGGTTAGGGGCACTGATTTATCGTCACAGATGTGGCGCACCTATGGAAAAAATACGAATACATATTCGGTAATATAAAAATATCAAATAAGCCAACAATTCCGTAATAAAATTTGTTTTCACCATTCCTCACAACCAACACGACTAAACGCACCATATCATTGACTTAAGCGAGTCGCCGGAATCGGTTTCGTTATTTTAAGGAATGCGATCACGTCACTGAAAATCTCAATAAATCAGGTATCGATGGGATCAGCCATCTAGCAGCCCCACTGGGGAATTAAACGCGCCTGCAAGAGGTTTGATTGTTTCACACGGAATAAAATTAGCAATCTCCGTGAGTTATCTATTTCCTGGCATCTTTGAAATTACTGGTTTGTGAAAAGTGACGGATACAGACGATTTCCATCGAATTTAATCCTCACACAGAAAATACTAAAAATAAGGCATCAAGGCATCGATTTTGCCGTCTGTCAAACCATACCGCCGGCACTTACACGTTTGTCACATTTTAACCGGAACTGTCGTCGGTTCGTCTTTTCTGTGCGCTTTTGTTTATTATGGAACGTTGGGCAAACGATTTTCACGAACAAACTGGATATATTTATGTTTCGTAATTCCACCCTACAACCCGCTTATATTTTCCAATTGAGCAACTTCATACGATATTTATCCTAATGAAATTGTTTTCATTATACCGAGACTCTACATGACATTTTTCTAACCAAAAATCTTTTAATCTTCCAAGGCTTCAATTTTCTTGTCTTTAAACAAATAACATGTGATGTTGTACAGCTATTGAATCTTTAATTTTGAATCCTCAATCTTGGTGGTTCATTATCAAAGATGATGCAATTTATCCGCAGGATTCCATCATCATCATCATCATCATCATCATCATCATCATCATCATCATCATCATCATCATCATCATCATGGAATACATTATTACATTAAACGTCGCTCAAATTAGATACCAGTAGGACAGAATTATAACTGAAAATAAAATGACCGGGAAAAGACAAGACAGCCTAAAGTGCATGTTTGTGAACGACATTTTGATGGATAGTGCTTCCAAAGTTGCAAAAATTTTATTAGCATTCCTATGGTATAATAAATTTTCAAGTGCACATAATAATTCGACTTATAACCACGCATGCAGATCCTAATCTTACTGTCCCTTCTTGATGAGTGCAAATAGCACGAAGCCGGTGTCTGTGATGAAAATGCATGCAAACGAGTATCTTTCATGACCACGTTTATTCAACCCACGCATTTTAGCGACTCCCAATTGCATCCGATGAACCAGAGGAGGCGGTGACCGCAGAGGAGAAGCGAAAACGCAAAGAATTCCACTTGAAACGCAAGATTGTTGATCTCGAGGGTGCTGAAGGATTGGATCTGAAAGCAGTTCTGGCGCATCGAATCCCGCTGACGGAAAATACAGATGAAGAAGAGGATGAGGACCATAAAAACGATGAAACATCTGAATCCAAACCACCACCGTCAACCGAGTCCACTTCGAAAAAGGAATAGCTCAAAATTTTACTAAATCCCAAATCGTTTGAAAGCTTATTTTTCGGTATATAACCTTGAACGGAGCTGTGTATAATTGCTCGCTTCAAAATACTTTTTGGAAAATTCATGTTTTGTACATATTTTATTGTACAAATAATTTTTGGTTTGCAAATTGAAAACGAAAAAAGAACCCCGGATCACTTGTTGTGTATTAGACATTTTCCAACTACTTTGCATCGCGTTTGTAAACCATTACACCCAGGAATAATATTCGCTTGTAAAAGACGCATGCTTCGATTTTTGAAATGTCTATCCGCCATTTGAGCAAATCTACTCACACGGTATAAAACGGCAGCAAGGTTTCGATTAAGTAAACAGTCATCTCAATAATTGACATTGCAGTACCAGAGATTGGTTGAACAATGCGTTTATTTGGCAGACGTTTGCATTATTCTTGTGAGTGTTAGTTAGCTTGCCTGTTAGCTTGCACATCTCCACCCAAGTCGAGCCTATGTCTCATATGAACTGTTTAAATTACCGTTGAATGAACACTTTTTGCATTGTGCGTATTTGAGCGATTTTTCGCAAAATGCCGATTTGGCTAATTCACTTTTATTTGAAACGAATAATTCGTTTAAAATATGGAAGTTTAACCAATTTATTTAAATGGTTAATAAGTTATCAGTAGTATATGGTATGGTATGAAAGCACAAGCCTGATCCAGGCAAAGTGCCGCACAGTCAGAGAGTGCACGTGGGCTAAGATACTGTCAGGTTGCCCAGGCCTAGACAGATATGAGGGGGACATAGAAATAAAGATGGTAGTGAGACTCCAGCGTGTTTCATCATGCAGCTCACTACCGTTGGCCAATCAATTTAGCACGATGTCATCCGTACAGCACAGAAATGCTGCACGATTGTTATCAGTGGTACTTGGTAACCGTGTTTCATTTACACAGTTCAAGACGATAAATGATTGATGCATTTTAAATTCAATTCAATTCAATTCAATTTTAATGGTCTAAAAAGCATATAGTTTGACAAAAACCACAGAATAATATGGGAATTACGAATAACATGGGTAGAAAAAACGGGATGTGTTTGCTTACTGAGCAGTTCAGGAATCAAGTAAAAATCCATTGGACAGAAACTGTTTTCAAAGTTCAACGCTTTTATGGTGTAAAATATATAGGTTCAAAGTTTGGATTGGTCAACATGAAATTGTCCAAATTCGATTTGAATATATCCATGATGGGTTAATGTGCAACAGGTAGGGAGTTCCAGGTAAAGCATACACGTACAGAATAAAAGTATCTTCGACAGTTTAGTCTCGAGTCGGGAATAAGTACTGTATATTCGTGACTCCGGCTGGTTCTGGGTGGTAGTCGCGTGGATAGTTGATTTAGGGGATGGTTGGGGGTATGCAGTATATTGAACATAAGTATCAAATCACCTCTAAGACGGCGGTAGCGAGAGTCGAATAGGTTGAGACTTGCAATACGATCTTCGTATTGTTTGTGCTTCAAACCGCGTACGAGCTTGGTGGTTCGATGGTATATTCTCTGCAAGAGGCTGATAATTCTCCTCAAGAGGCCCGCAGTATGCATATACGTTTAGAAAATAATGTCAAGTTTTTCAGTCATCTAATCATTGGTACACAATGAACCAAGGTGATATCAATTACGTGCCAGACCATTCAGCAACAACGAACATACAGCATGTAAACGTGTGTGACGTATCATCAACTGTTTTACGAAGATGGGAATGAGTTTTTTTTAATAAAAGCAAAATTCGACTCTGAAGCCCGCTTTCTTTGTCAGCTTTTTAATACAAACGTTAATTTGATGCGTATCTATCCGAATGCTGTAAGCTTTCAGCGTATTCTAAATAATCGCAATGGCATTAAACTACTGATTTCTCGCTGTTACACTCATTTGTGGACGCCAGTGAGATTATGTTCAGAGTGACCTAAATGTTAGAAGGTTGCTGAGAAAATTTGAATACTACACCGCTGTTGTGTATGTTTCGTACGGTTAACCAATTGTTTGGTAAAATAATCACAGAGTGATTTCAATTTGCACAAGAAAGTAGTTATATCTGACCGACGTGTTTTGATACGCACATTCCATTACGTATTCCATCAATGAGGTGACAGTCGGCCTTTGGAAGCGAGCCTCAGCACAAGTGTAAAGCTTGATTTGAATCACTCTGTGGCTCCATTTTGATATAGCTTCTCAGTAGATGTATGAAAAATACGGACCAACGGTTCAAGCATAAAACAATGTTCACCATTCATCTACAGTTTGTGTGCTAAATGCTATCTCCATAAAATGTAGATAAACAGCTCAAATCGGGAGTTGATTAAACATGCAGGCAGAGAGAAAAAATGTTAATTTGTATCCGCCTGAACTACTGACGAGGAAATACACTGGTTTTCTGTTTGAGCGTCAACGTTTGTTGGAAGAGTCTCATTGAACAGAAACATGTAAACGCTTATCGTGTCAGGGTACTTAGGCAAATTATACAAAATAAATGGTTAAATCTGCCATCAAGCTTGGTTACTGAACTACCACTGAAGCATTGCAGAAAATCAGCAGAATGCTGTTGTTCAGAATACAGTGATTTATTCATAATTCAAAGTTCTTAACCTAGTCTACGACCGAGAGAGAGATGTATTACTACGGACACCTAGAGGTGTTAACGGCAGCAATTATCGGACAAGCTTGTATTATTTATAAGAATGAAGGGATGAAGTGTGAGGTTTGGCGTGCCTAGGTTGGACGACCTTGACATGAAGTAGTAGGGAAAGCGAATCGTTATATTAAAAAATTTGTTGTTCTTAACCCAACAGCGAGAAAAACAGAACAAAGCCGGACTGGAACGTTTTCAGCAGAATTCCAATATCCAGCATGTTTTACAATACAAATGGTGACTAAATTTTATAGTACGATCACAAAATGATGTACATAGAACCGAAAGGGGAAATGTAACATGAATGCATTGATGTACGATGTGGGTCAGAATAGCTTGAGGTGTAACCCAGAATGACGGGTGGATACTTTGGGTGTAGTTAAATGCCACCAATATATGTGCAATTCAATATAACGAAAGGCATACAATGTTTGGGCTGGAAAACAGATTTCTCGATTGACATTGCCGAGATTACTCAGAAAATCTGTTGATTCGTCCATTATCGTGTTTAGACAGTGGTATTGAATGCTGAAAAGAAGTGACTGACCCCGAAGCATTGCCGCAAAGAATTGACAGTCTCTTCGAATGTACACCCGCATGAGTTGAGTGGAAGAATTAGGTTGCAGTGTTTTTCCAACTCTGCTCACTCAGTTTGGGTAGGAGTAGTATGGCTTTTACGCTATCTTCCGTACCACTGATGTTGGCAGGAAATATCATCATATCGCCAGATCCAAGTGTCGAATGTCACGGGATCAAAGTGAAACTCGCTGGTTGTCGCGGAAATGGCATCAGCCGATAACAGTTTGTAATCGGTTGAGGAGGCTTGACCAGATTGCTTTAGGAAAACGAGTAAGTGTCGTGATGAAGCCACGTCCCTTTCAGTTGATATTATTGAAATAACTTTGTCGCCTAATAGTTATGAATAAAGGGATGTGGCAGTAATTGCTGTCGTAGCGCGCTTTCAATCGATTCTTTGTGCTAAACCCAACAGCATGGAAAAACAGAACAAAGCGGAAATAGAATGTTTTCAGCAGAAGTCCAATGTCTAGTGTGTCTTACATTGAACATGCTCTGTATTTTATAGTACGATCGTAAAATGTCGTACATAGAACCGGAAGAAGAAATGTTACAGGAATGCTTTGACGTGTGATGCAAGTCTGACAAATCCGCGGAGAAAATGTGTAACTCAAAATGACGGGCGGATATTTTGTGGGTAGAGAAATGCAGACAGGATATGTGCAATGGAAGTGATTCAATGTAACGAGAGACATACAATGTCATTGTATGTAACTGTATACTGAGGCCTCATCATAGGTAGTGAGACGAATGTAATGTCGCTGTCATGAGTGAATGCGCCTCACCCAAAAGAATCTTTTCTCGTTAACTGCTCTAAAATGATGAAGCAATTTTTGTTCATTTACAGAATGGAAGTTTTTGGTATTCATCATCGTGACGAATTGTTCAGTTATCGTACCAATTGATCCACATATTAAAATAAGCCAGATTTTTTACTTGATGTGAATAATTACAGCCCAGTGACACTCTTTTCTTTTGAAGCAAAAAGTTTTTGAGCGAATAATAACTGCAGAAATCATCAGAACGAAAATGAATTTTGTCAGATGCCCAACGCAGATTTCACGATAATCGTTGTAGCCCACCAAATTTGCTGACAAGTTTACTGGATGCGTGTTGCAAACACAAGCGGCTGTATTCATGCATATTACGTTGACTTTTCCATTGCTTTTGACAAAGTCGATCATAAGTTACTTATGACAAAAATATTGCATTGTTTTAAAACTATATGAATTAATTTGTGGCCGCCTTAGCAACAGATACATTAGATTTCGTGCGGATGGCCTATTATCAAAGCAAATCGATGCCACTAGTTGTGTTCCAAAAGGATCGGTGCTTGGATGAAAACTGCATTGATTTACATGCACGATTAACCAACACCAACCGAAAGCAAGATGGTTCTTTTTGCGGGTGACATTAATATTTCAATCCAATCAGCAACGCCGATCATGGTTTTTGATACCAAACGACCTAAATGCATCGCACGGCTGGTCGTCAGAAAATAAACTACCTTTCAATATTCGAAATTCTAGGATCATACAAAGCAGCCGCGATACTGGCTTTTCCTGTCCACACAAGCTCGAAGACCAAATCCTGGAGTAAACATTCGAAGAAATGGACCTAGGTGTCTTGTTTTATGGTAGTTTGAAAAATGGTCTATAACGCGGAGCTGTGTACAAGCGCAGCTCTTTTCTGTCACGCATGTCACGCCGGATATTTGGACGTGATCCCGGGATGTTTTCCTCTCATGACGAGCACTTATATCCACTCATTTCTATACTATGCTTCCCAAGACTGGACACCATGTCTCCAGAAAGATATTTCACTTCTGGACCGCTTCTATCTTAGAGCTTCCAAGCTTGTACATCGGTTTGCATATACGCCATGCGTCGAACGACTCATACAACTGGACTTGAGGACGTTTTCACAAAAGATAATGCGAGTCAATCTCATGCTTACATACAGAGTTCATACTAGTATTTCAGACGCACTGGAAAACTTATTCCAAATTCGAACTTCTAGCAAGTTCCGAGGTCATGCTTACTTTTTTGAAATACCACACTGCAAACGGACCTACTGCAGGTATTGTTATTCGGTGCGTGTGTTTTGTTTGGACTTCTCTACTTGCCGGTTTGGTAAGACCAAACAGTTTAACTATATTCTAATCTAAACTTGACGACTATATCACAGCTAACCCTGATTTTGTCCCAAACTATTAACGAACTATCGATTCATCTTAATCACATATATTTTAATTTTATGCTTATTGTAAAGTTAACTGCATTTTCAACCATAAATCTTGAATCTAGAATCCATTAGCAAAAACGAGGTTTCCACGTTTAGGAATTGATTGAAAATGCAATTGTGTAATAACCTGTTCTCGTTTCAAAACGGTTCAATCATTTTCATTGAACTTGCTTTCCAAGTAGCGCTGCTAAATATATTACTTTTCGTTCCCAATGTCCGGATTTTATGTATATTACACAAATATAATGACAGCGGAAGTCCTGGGAACGGACAACACTCATGTGCATATCGGAGCATGCTAAAATAACTCACTGCTCTAAAGATCTCGAGTTTTGAAGGAATTGTTTGTCAGAACACAATGCAAACAACTACCTCTGAGACAAATGTAAATATGATAAAAAAATATTGATAATACTATTTGGGATTCCCGTTAAATTTTCAGGAGCTTCAGCTAGAGAATCATTTGCTCATCAATGGTAGGGAAAACATTTTGGCAAGATTATTAAGTGAAATGGTGAACCGTTTAAACGCACTAACACAAAATCTCATCACTGGCAAGTGTATCACTTGCGTTATATCCGTAACAATCGTTTTGGGATAAATTCAACGAATGAGTCGATAACTGGCGCCTAATCGTTTAAAACCAATTTCGAAATTATTTCAAAGTTTGTAATCACACCATGAGATCTTATTTAGAATAAATTAACACCAGTTGCTTCAGAGTAACTTTCTACTTCACATACATTTATTCCTACTCAATGTAACCCAGCTTGACAGTTTTGTATTCCCCATAAAACTGTCGAAATTTAATTGTCTCACCCTGAGCAGGACAATGTTCATGAATCATCTCTCTGAAATCTTCGCCTGAAATATTACAATTTAATACCTGATAAGGGTAAAATTGAAGCGCATTACGGTAGTTTTATATAAGCCTCTGATAACCATTTTATATTTATTAGCATTTATTCTACGCTATTACTATATAAATCGTAGTAAATTCATCGAGAAATCCTTAAATCAATGTCCTTCTCAATTCTGATTTTAATCGACTTTAACTGAAGCATCAATTTTTGTAACGACATCATCTTGTGACAGATAAATAAACCACGGTCAAATACTACGGCAATGAAAATACATTATGAGAGTATATCACTTAAGAAATGCACACAGTGTTACATATATATTCGAAGTAACAATCAGCATAATGGGAATCTTTTCAGTGCAAAGAACAATGATATTATTAATTTAATTCAAGGCAACATATATATTAATGTAACTTGGACGAATTTGATAAACAGCTTAGGAATTGCTGTTAAATTAGACTGAGTAATGACAATTATTGTGCAACTAATGCTCCAGATACTACTTATAAAATTAAGAATCATTCGACCTGGCGCGCTTAAAAAATTCACTATTGAAACGATAAAATTTGTTCTTTGGATTCAAGAATTTCAATTACTCAAATATTTGTCGAATAGTAAACAACCTTTATTACATCAGAATTGGAGAAAATTCGAGCAAGTAAGAATTTAATGGATTAGGCTACCACCACATTATTGACTTGATAGTCGACTTGCAAATTTCGTCGTTAGGGTCTTGTTAAATTGTTATTGTTCACAGAGAAAATCATACGATTGGCATCTAGTGAATTTGGTACGTCGCAGTTAAATGCGTAATTTCCAAACCGTATATTTACGTTAATGCTTTTTCGAATTATAATAATGTTTTATTTTATTAATATATGGTCATCAGCTCGTATTTATTAGGCTGGTCGCGTTATCTGCCATAGATTTATAAATCAGTATGATGTATTAACACGTTGGGCGAGATATGCGCCATATGTGTACATGAAGAACTTAGCAAAAACTCGATGTGTACATATATGGTACACGCCTACAAAACATACTTTTTAAAATAATCGTATTTCCGTAATCAAAGACTTCGATCATCGTGAGCGAAGTGAACCAAAAATTGTCACAGAGTTTACTTGATACACAGATAAAACTTACCTCTGAGGAGCCGCACACAACTTCTCACTTCGCTGACTGCCTTAGCACTGAAGTTATAAAAGTTACAACATGCCGCCTGCAACAAAAAACTACAGAATCGCAAATTGCGGTCAACATGTTAAACATCGATATTTTTATTTAAAAATGAAAAGTGAGATAAGAACCGCGTTATTTCCGCTTGAAATTTTACTTTTTTAGGTACTACTTTCGAAGAATCGATACACTTGTTTTGATTGTTTGAGCTTGAAAGCCGAGAAATGTCAAACATATTTATTAACGATATTCTCATTGTAAATTTATTTGATATCTTTTGTTGCATCCAAAACTTACAGAAGGAATAAAACTGTCCAAAAATTGGACATCCCCGTTATACGTGGAAAACGTGTTGAATGGTAAACATAAAACTTAGGGCTGTACAAACCTACATTCACTTTTATGTGTGCGAGTATGTATGAGCTCTCATTTTTTATCTCTATTTATCCACGTAAAATCTAAATAGACATTTCTTTTAATATAAAGAACGTGGTTTCAAATTATCCTCCAATCCGCTGTTTAAAAATCGCGCCTCTCGTCTGCTGGGTATGTTACAGCAGATCTTTGAATGTATTTCTTAATGATGATTTTATTCCATTTTTAATTCATATATACACAAATTCCTGAAATATACTACTGAAGCCTTGACGCCATGGCTCAACTAGAAGAAGAAGAAGAAGAAGAATGACTTTATTCGTGTTCACGAATTTTCAGCAATAGATTAATTTCTCCACATAATACCAATAAAAAATATGTATAGCGTGCGCACAATGAAATAAAACATAGGCCAATGAAAAAACTAAGATATTTTTGCAACCATTGTATATCATCAAGCATCTAAGCTTCTAGATGTTTTTCAAAATGTGTCGTAAATCGGTCGCCTCGGACGACTAAGCTTGAATGTTGTTGGCCTCCGTCGGTCGATGTCGACCATAAATGTACATCACATCGCATGAATTTCATGTTTTGCAGCTTTTTGAATGACTAAACAGTCCGATTCGGGAGGAACAATCTCTCCGCAGCGCTTGCAACGATAGCCAGAACTCTGTTGTATTGCATCAGTTGCACGCCGGCGGCGTGATCTGCGTTCAGCAGCCAAGAGCTGTATGACGCTTTACAATGGGGAATATGGGGAGAACTTATTTTTGAATTTAGATATCCTAATAATGTTGCGCTCCACCTGGTAATCGATTCCGAGTTGAAAATGCCAGCAAGTTTCGCAGTAGGATTCTGATATAGATATCGCACAATCTTAACAAAACCGACACAGGTATTTTTGTTTTGTTTTTATTTTGAATTCGCTTAATATAGACGTAATAAAATTTTCGAGTTTAGCTTCGTCTAATCAAATTTGTCGATTATATGTGAGCTAACCTTCGTATTGCTTCCACTAATTGGGAAAGCATTTCAATACCTTAACCAACTCGCGAAGATCAGTTTATAATATTTATAAATATGTAGTCTATCTATGTTCACATCCTTTGGTTAGTGCGCAGCCAAAAGCTTTTTTCCTTATATCTCCAATTTTAATTCACGTCTAAAAGATTCTCAAAACTGGAACACTTTGCGTTTCATTGGGATTCTCATGTTTCCATTGCGTGACCACGTAAATGGATTCTCGCATTCATCCACAAGACACAAAACTTTTGCGCTTTTTTCGACACATTCTATTGACATTCCCATTGATTTTCTGACTTTGATGCGAATAAAATGCATGCAAATTCGGTTGTGACATTTTCGCGAATACATTACTTAAGTTTAAAAGATTGAACATTTATGCAGTCCGTATTTTGGAATAATTGAGTCAAAAGAATTTGGCTAAATGATGTGACGAACAAAGATGCAATTTTCTGGTAAGTGATCAAGATTCAAGATTTATGGTTGAACAAGCATTTAACTTTACAATAACCATAGAGTTGAACATTAGATACAAATGTATATATATATGTATAAATATAATCAAAATCAATGGGACGATGATAGTTTATTAATAGTTTGGGGCAAAATTCGGATTAGCTGTCGTATAATCGTCAAGTTTCGATTTGAATATAGATAAAGTGTTTGATCTTACCAAATCAGCAGGTAGTGAATTCCAAACAAAGCACACATGCACTGAATAAAAATACCTGCGGAAGTTCTGTTTGTAGTGCTATTTCCAACTTGCAACCACGGGACCGGCTTTTGCTGGAAGTTCGAGGGTGGAATAATACGCCCAAGGGGTGTGGAAATAGTAGTTAGTATTTTATATGCGAGGATGAGATCACCTCGCATTCTCCTTTGTGCAAGTGTTCTCAGCTCCAGTAGTCTGAGTCGCCCTGCGAATGTCATATTTTCTAGTTCAATGACAAGCTTAGCTGCTCTCCGGTATATGCGATCCAGGAGTAAGATATTTTTTGTAGCCATGGTGTCCAGGCTTGTGCAGCATAATCTAGAACCGGGTGTATATATGTATTCATCATGAGAGGAAAACACCCCGGGGAAAAACGTCCAAATATCCGCCGTAGCATGCCGAGCAGCCGAGACGCGCTTTTGTAAACGGTTTCGCATTGTAGACCATTTTTCAAACTGCCGCAAATCCAGACACCTAGGTCCTTTTCTTTTCAGTGTACTCCAGGTTAATGTCGCTGAGCTTGTATGGATAGGAAAAGCCAAGGTCACGACCAATCTGAATCATCTTCGACTTTTGCATATTCAATGACAGTTTATTTTCAGATGACCAGTTGAACAAAGCACTCAAATCGTTTTGCAGCAAGATACAATCGTCAGCATTTCTGATTTGCCTCCATACTTTTATATCGTCAGCAAACAAAACCATCTTACTATCATTTGGTAGTGGTATATCGTTCATATAGACTAGAAACAGTATTGGTCCAAGCACTGAGCCTTGTGGAACTCCGCTAGTGACATCGATGTTCTTCGATAATAGGCCGTCCACACGAACTCGGATGTGTCTGTTGCTGAGATAATCTCTTAGCAATTCGTATAGTCTTCCAACAACACCGTGTTTCTTTAGCTTGTTCAAGAGTAAATTGTGATCAACTCTGTCGAACGCTTTAGAAATGTCCAGGTAGCACGCATGAATACAGCCCCCCGCATCTACAATCCTCGTCCAATCGTCTAAGCTTGTCAGCAAATTTGTTAGACAAGAGCGATTTCTGCGAAATCCATGTTGGGCAACTGTCAAAAGTTGATTCGTTTCCAGATGTCGCACGATTTCTGCGGTTATTATTCGCTCAAAAACTTTTGATACCGAAGACAGCAAGGTCACCGGCCTGTAATTTTTAACATCAGAACGGCAACCACCTTTGTAAATGGGTATTATTTGTCCCAGTTTCCAGTCTTGTGGCACTACGCCAGCTTGGAGCAAATTATTAAACATGCAAGATAGAGGTTCAGATAGCTGCGCATGGCAGGTTTTGAGCAGCTTTGGAGTTATCTCGTCTGGTCCTGGAGATTTCTTTACGTTTAATTTTCGTAAGTACTGCGCTACCACCAATCGGAGTAATCAATATTTCACTCAAGGTCGGTCGGTCAAGTCGAACGATTGGTTCCTGATCAGGCTCCATGGATTTCGGCGCAAAAACTCCGGCATAAAAGTCTGCTAACAGGTCAGCGGTTTGATTTATGGATTCTGTGAAGCCGGACGAAGTTTTCAGGGCAAAGACTCCTGGTTTAATATTTGTTCTATCGTTTACAAGTCTATACAAGAGCTTCGGATTCTGGTGCATCTGAGTAATCAATTGCGATTGGAACGCTTGTTTATCATCTCGAATTAAGCTGATAACTTTGCTTCTCAGTCGTGTAAATTGTGCCCAAGAATCAGCTGTGTTGGTAGCCTTGTGAAACTCCCACGCTACTGCTCTTTGTTTCATCCACGTTTTAGTCCTGCTTCGTAGTAAAAATTTATTTCGTTGAGACGTTTTCTTCAAAGCAAACATTGAATGTTCCTCCAATATAGATTTGAGGTGCTGTAAGAGAGATCGCCAATGACTATCCGGATCGGAGTAATCCAGTTGTGCGAAACTAGTGCTTTGTAACTCGGTAGTTCACCATTCTGACGCATTTTGTCCCGTCACTATTGCGCTTAGCGCTACAAACGTACTCGAATTCTAGGACAACGTGATCGCTTCGTCCGATCGGCAGTTTATAACCGATATTCTCTACAGCTGTGGGATCAGGTCCAAGGTAGAGGGCCGGTCTGATCCCTTCATAAGAGTACATCCATAAACGTGGTTATAACGGGGTGCGCGATTCAAGACCGCTTTAAATTCATATCTTAAGTGTCTCTGATGGATTATCATCCCGGCTATAGAGCTGACGAAAGTTGAAATCTTCCATTATTAATATTTGAGTATTGTACCGCGTTGTTACATTGCGCAAAGCATTAATCAGGTTATTGTTTAGGTCGAGAGTTGCGGTTGGAGAACGATAGATCACTCCAATGATGCAATGGTCTCTTGAAGTAAGAGTAAGAGAGCACCAAAATGTATCAGTTATAGCAAAGGTATGGTCGATAGTAGCTCTTCAGATAAACGGTTGCTTGAAGTAGAGTGCTGCTCCTCTGCCATTACCTAATCTGTCACGCCGGAATAGAGACATGCTGGGAACAGAGAAATCATTTTCAGACAATGAGACATGGAACCACGTTTCTGTATGGCGCTGTATCATTAAAAATGTCTGTCAATTCGATTAATTTGTTGATAAGGCTGTTTGCGTTTGTATAGATGCACTTATTAGTATTTTTCATGAGTAATGATGGGGTGTAAACTGAATTTATTGCACCGACTTCTCTGGAGTCGGACTTAACAAGCAGTGATTTATCGTGTAGTATGTGATAAGGCCTTAAACAGTGTGATGCGGATCCCTCTGAATAGTCACTGCTTGCGATGATAAAACATATGAGCTATTTATTAGTCGCCGCCCGCTTGACACGACGATTCGGTTTCGGTGTGAATTGCACAATGCGACTCAATTCGAGCTGGACCGACGTAGTTTATTGATGTATTAATTTCTTCCATTTGGATGGAAACGCTGCTATCCACTGTCTCCAGACGGGGAGGTGTTTGACTTATGACATTGAGTTTGGGTTGGCTAAGTCTAACATCATTGGGCAATGTTCGTTTTCCTTTTTTCCATTCCGACTTTACTATTTTGGTCATAACGCTTGTCAAAAACTTAATCTTCAGGGGTTTCGGTCCATCATATGATATCCTTCTGGTACTCGAGAGTAAACAATGGTGGTTGCTGTTAATGGCACCTTTTACATACGTGCAACATTGGCACATACACGGAATTAGAAAATAATTGTGACCAAGAAATTCCCATAGTTTTGTGATAACACACCATTCCTAGAATTCCAGGCTATAAACTGTGAAGGTTTTAACTGGAATGGCATTTACTATTCCTAGCTTAAGCCGAACCATCTAATACATCTCAAATGTATATCTTGATGAATGCGGTGTAACGTGTATAGAAACATTTGTTGATGCAGGGCAACTTTAAAATGTAAAAATAAGTTGTGCTGCTGAACAAATGGATTTTCTTCCACTTTCAGAACTTGAGCCTGCATCATCTAAGCAAACTCAGCACATGATAACGAATAAATTTTGGTTACCTTATAATAAATCTTCTCGAGTAGCGGAATGTACTTCTCAAACTATAATGCGCAAGAACGCGCTTTATAGTCGACGTCTGTGTGCATGTACATATAGGGTACCTTGTCTAGAAATTGGGCGAGAAACTTTTTAAAATTTATTCAAGTAAAGCCAGTAACCTGGATGCACAAATTTTAAACTGCCTCCAACTTTAAGCTGTTTCCCTACACAAGCATCAAGTTATTTCTCGAATGTAGCCCACTCAAGCAATCGATCAACAAGTATTTGTGACAACGGAAGGGTTTGCCCACCTGAAATATGTTGCATGTGTGAATATTGAAGGGCAGCTTCTCATTAATACCGTTCCGGGAGTGGTTATCTCTCCCGCACAGTGTGCAGTGATAAGCATAGCGAGTAAATCAGGGGCGTATGCTTGTTGTTAGTGTGATCTAAAGTCAGCATCTCACAGTAATAAATACTCTTCTACAGATCAAAGATTACGCTGTGATTCTAAATTCAAGCTTCAATATCAATAGCTAACAAACAGCTTTCCCACGAAAATTCAACTTACTCAATGGTAGACATTGTGAACTCATTTTCATCTTAAGTAGATCATTTGGAGTATAAACATTTCTCGTTCTGTATATTTGAACAAAACTAGCATAGCCCAAGATGTTGCAGTACAGTGAACATGTTGGGTACAGTAGCTTTACAATGTAGCTACACTGTCCATCCTTGACATGATCAAGATGCGAAATTACTTCTTTAACGGAAAACCTTCAGCTTTCGTTCGTGTCTTTTGTGAATAATTCAGGTTTTGATGTCACACAATAAATCATTTAGTAGACATCTGCTTTGTACCAAAATTGTCGACTTCACAGCCATTTGGCGGTTGCCCAAGATACGAGAGATCAAATAAGACTACATTGTTGTTGATCTGTCAATCCACTTATCAATCTCAGTCACTAGAGTGAGATTATCCAAAATGTTTGAGCAAAGATAGGCGAGGTTATGTACAGGTCGTACTGATAGTGTTCAAGCGTAATGATTAGAGGCTATGCAGTCCCTTGAACAAAGACTTTGGTCATGTTCGAGTTGATTGTTGACTGAAATACTTTGCATCATGAAAACAAGCAAGAAATTGCTTTAGGAAGTCAGAAGTGATAAAGACATCGTCGCCAAACAGTATATCTCGGATTAGCGCACATGTGCGTGCGTATCTGAATAATACTTCGAAAACAACCTCCTTGTGACCTAATACCGGCGGTGAGTAAATTAAGATTGCTAAACTTATGGTAATTTACATCGATCAAAATATTTGAGGCGAGTAGCATTTTTCAAAAATTAAAATGCATTTAATTTAGAAATGAATGTAAATGCTTTTTTTTCAATCCCCACGTGGTTAAGATTTGTCGATTTCACACGACAAAACGACAGTCGAGTCCATCAAATCACACGCAATGTAAGGTTTGCAGTCTGGCTTTTTGTTATATAATTATCAAGAAAAATCAAAGCTCTATTCGCAAATTTTCGAAATTTTAGCGTCAGAGTATTTTTTTGAAAAAACGACGAATGAATGTTGAAAACAAACAACGAATACAGTATCAATTACGCATGAAAATATTACGCAGAAACGGTACATATGTTATAAACGAAATAAATTAGACCGTAATTGGCTAATAAGCCGCTCACTTTGATGGAGGCTCGTGATAAAAATAGGATAAATGACCTCCGATATGAAGATAATCTAAAAAGCGCTATGATCTATTTCGATCGAGTCTTTGAGGAAGCTTCAATTTTAAGAAGATCGTCATACAGCTGGTGAAAATTATCATTGAGGATTGTATTTATAAGTCGATTGCAAGAGAGAGAAAATGTATAAAAATGTATAAATATGTATATATATGCATTTCCGTCACACACACACACCACGACCGGTTTCGTGCTGTTTGCAATCATCAGGTATGGATAATAGGATCATGATCCGCATTCGCTCGAAACATTGGAAGAATGGTAAACAAGTTGCACTGGTATACCACTGTTGGATACGATTTGTACGACCAACCTCTTCATTCACATGAGCCCACACGCATGCAGACAGGGTTTGAATCTATGACCATGAATAAAAAAGCTCATTTGCATGCATTTCCTTCACACACCACCTATTTACAATTACAATATCCAGTGCTTATCTTCGCTTTGGTGTAAGATAAATTCTACAACGTACATGCGGAACCTGCAATGAAATCTTGTGATGATTCATGTTATGTCACAGGATAAAATATTGTCAATGAATACCACATAATGCAGCGTATTATCACTTGACCGCAAATTTAACAAGGATTATGATATAGACCGAGGTTTTATTTAAACGGCCTCCTCCGAAAAAGATGTTGGCGTGATGATTCAGTCTAAATTAGCAAACAAAATGCAAAGTGTATTGGTTGCCAACAAAGCTGTTCAAGGCCTATAACATTTGCTAATTGCATTCATCCTACAATCTCCCCATATCGTATCTGCCATATAAACATGGAATCCTTGGTTGAAAAAGATATTCCGCTATTGGAAACTCATAAGCGCAGAGTGACAAAGCTTGCACTTTCGCTGGACAGTACTTATTGAAGCAAATCATCCATCCTCGCAGACAATTTAATCATCTCTAATAGAACACAACTGCGCGGTCCAACGTTTGAAACCTCTATCGCACTCATATCAGGTGTACGGCACAAAGTGACCACTTTCTGTACATTGTGAACATTTACCTTACCTACTCGCGTGTACAATCCACGTCCTTGACCCTTTTAACATTCTCTAGATACCCTTATGGAAAGTATGTTTCTGCTTCGATAATAATCTTAACACTATTTTATGAAAAATTGTTACCCTCTGACCCGAATTACTTCTTGTTGCTCTTTGGAAAGCACAACTATTTCCGCTAGCTGCCAATGGTTAAATTGATGTCTGTGTCTTGAGCTTGTGCACACATGGATGCGCAAGCAATTTCAAGTGATCTCAAGTTTTGGATACGAGGATCTTGTTACTACTACTATGACTTAGTTGTTCAATGTATAATCATGAAGTGTTTCTTCTTGGGTCAAGCTGCTCTTAAGACGCTCAGAAAGAAAAATGTAAAATATTTGCTCACGCTCGCACCGCACTGTACCAACAAAACCCGTTTCTTTTCTTTCTGGCTGTTTCTCTTCATCCAGTGGAGGAGTGAAATATGTCCAGTGATCTTAAAAAAGCATTGAAGAATTGGTGTGTGGGAAATATGAGCAAAGATATACCCTGGTTGTTTCTAAGCTTCTGCGCGCTTTACTGAGAATCCCCTCTTTCTGTTGTACTAAACGACTTATCCCCCCTCCTATCGTCCGAATAGTCCTTTTCGCGGATGATATGAAATTTGAACGACGATTAGATCGTAGAGGATAGTGAGAAACTGCAAAGGAATGTGGACAGCGTGTCGAATTGGGCGGCCATGAATGACATGTCATTCAACATACAGGAATGTAAGATGCTCCATCTCGGCAAGAATGTTCCTTGGACATATCGATTGCGAACTAAAAGCCTAGCATGGAGATCGTTAGAAAAGATCTTGGAGTGTGGATTAGCGGGAACCTGAAGAGCACAGCGCACTGCCAGAACATATATCGACGGGCAAACATATTGTTGGGTATCTTTCAAAGAATATTTGGAAGATTC